>CAUYON010085597.1:0-11418 GCA_963573935.1 Arctocebus calabarensis | reverse complement strand
TTGCTTTAGATGCCTAAATTTGAAAAACAGAAAGAGAGTGCATCAACAAACTCATAAGCCATCTTATGGAATTGGAAAAAGAAGAACAATCTAAGCCTAAACCCAGCAGAAGAAAAGAAATATCCAAAATTAAATCAGAGAGCAATGAAATTGAAAACAAAAAAAATCATTCAGAAAATTAATGAAACAAGGAGTTGGTTTTTTGAAAAAATAAATAAAATAGATAAACCTTTGGCTAGACTAATAAGAAACAGAAAAGTAAAATCTGTAGTAACCTCAATCAGAAATGATAAAGGGGAAATTACAACTGATGCCACAGACATACAAGAGATCATCTCTGAATACTACCAGAAACTCAATGCCCAGAAATTGGACAATGTGCAGGAAATGAATCAATATTTGGAATCACACCCTCTCCCTAGACTTAGCTAGGAAGAAATAGAGCTCCTGAATAGACTAATTTCAAACACTGAGATTACAGAAACAATAAAAAATCTTCCAACCAAAAAAGGTCCTGGTCCAGATGGCTTCACATCAGAGTTCTATCAAACCTTCAAGGAAGAGCTTATTCCCATATTGCAGAAACTATTCCAAAAAATTGAGGAGGAAGGAATCTTCTCCAACATGTTCTATGAAGCAAACATTACCCTGATACCAAAACCAGGAAAAGACACAACTAAAAATGAGTGTGTCAGACCAATTTCACTCATGAGTATAGATGCAAAAATTCTCAACAAAATCCTGGCCAATAGATTACAGCTTATCATTAAAAAAGTCATACATCATGATCAAGTAGGTGTCATCCCAGGAATCCAAGGCTGGTTTAACATACGCAAGTCCATAAATGTTATCCACCATATTGACAGAAGCAAAAACAAAGATCATATGATCCTTTCAATAGATGCAGAAAAAGCATTCGATAAAATCCAGCATCCTTTTCTAATTAGAACACTGAAGAGTATAGGCACATGTGGCACATTTCTGAAACTTATCAAAGCTATGTATGACAAACCCACAGCTAATATTTTACTGAATGGAGTAAAACTGAAAACTTTTCCTCTCAGAAATGGAACCAGACAAGGTTGTCCTTTGTCACCATTACTATTCAACCTAGTGCTGGAAATGCTAGCCAATATAATTAGGCAAGACAAGGAAATAAAGGACATCCAAATGGGAGAAGAAAAGGTCAAACTCTCCCTCTTTGCTGACGATATGATCTTATCCTTAGGGAACCCCAAGGACTCAAC
This sequence comes from Arctocebus calabarensis, assembly GCA_963573935.1. NCBI lineage: Eukaryota > Metazoa > Chordata > Mammalia > Primates > Lorisidae > Arctocebus > Arctocebus calabarensis. Next base: position 10,171 of record CAUYON010085597.1, on the reverse strand, counting down.
CACAAGACTCCTGGAAATCATCAGAAAATACAGTAATGTCTCAGGTTATAAAATCAATGTCCACAAGTCAGTAGCCTTTGTATATGGCAATAACAGTCAAGATAAGAGGCTGATTAAGGACACAACTCCCTTCACCATAAACTTCAAAGAAAATGAAACACCTAGGACTATACCTAGCAAAGGAGGTGAAGGACCTCTATAAAGAAAATTATGGGATGGTGCCTGTGGCTCAGTGAGTAGGGGCACTGGCCCCATATACCCAGCCTTGGCCGAACTGCAACAAAAAAATAGCCGGGTGTTGTGGCAGGCGCCTGTAGTCCCTGTGACTCAGGAGGCTGAGACAAGATAATGGCCTAAGCCCAGGAGCTGCAGGTTGCTGTGAGCCGTGAAGCCATGGCAGTCTACCAAGGGCGACTCTGTCTCTAAAAAAAAAAAAAGAAAGAACAAAAAAGAAGAAAATTATGAAATCCTAAGAAAGGAGATAGCAGAGGATATTAACAAATGGAAGAACATACCATGCTCATGCCTGGAAAGAATCAACATTGCTAAAATGTCTATACTTCCCAAAGCCATCTACCTATTCAATGCCATCCCTATTAAGATACCAACATTGTATTTTCAAGATTTGGAAAAAATGATTCTGTGTTTTATATGGAACCAGCATGGTACTGGCACAAAAATAGAGACATGGACATTTGGAATCAAATAGAAAACCAGGAAATGACACTAACATCTTACAACCACCTAATCTTTGATAAACCAATGAAGAACATACCATGGGGGAAAGATTCCCTATTTAATTAATGGTGCTGGGAGAACTGGAGATCCACACATAAAAGACTGAAACTGGACCCTCACCTTTTTCCACTCACAAAAATTGATTCAAGATGAATAAAGGACTTAAATTTAAGGCATGACACAATAAAAATCCTGAAAGAAAGCATAGGAAAAACACTAGAAGATATCAGCCTGGGGAAAGACTTCATGAAGAAGACTGCCATGGCAATTGCAACAACAACTAAAATAAACAAATGGGACTTAATTAAACTCAGAAGCTGCTATACAGCTACGGAGACAACAACCAAAGCAAATAGACAACCTAAACAATGGGAAAGGATATTTGCATATTTTGAATCAGACAAAAGCTTGATAACTAGGATCTATAGAGAACTCAAATTAATCCACATGAAAAAAGCCAACAATTCCATATATCAATGGGCAAGAGACATGAATAGAACCTTCTCTAAAGGAGACAGATGAATGGCTAACAAACATATGAAAAATGCTCATCATCCCTAATTATTAGAGAAATGCAAATCAAAACCACCCTGAGATACCATCTAACCCCAGTGAGAATGGCCCACATCACAAAATCTCAAAACTGCAGATGGTGGCGTGGATGTGGAGAGAAGGGAATATTTTTACACTGCTGGTGGGACTCCAAACTGATACAACCTTTTTTGGAAAGAAGTATGGAGAACTCTCAAAGAACTCAAGCTAGACCTCCCATTTGATCCTGCAATCCCATTACTGGGCATCTACCCAGAAGGAAAAAAATCCTTTTGCCATAGGACACTTGCACTGGACTGTTTATTGCAGCTCAATTTACAATTGCCAAAATGTGGAAAAGAACTTAAATGCCCACCAACCCAGGAATGGATTAACAAACTGTGGTATATATACACTATGGAATACTATTCAGCCATTAAAAAAATGGAGACTTTATGGCCTTTGTATTAACCTGGATGGAAGTGGAACACATTATTCTTACTAAAGCATCACAAGAATGGAGAAGCATGAGTCTCATGTACTCAAGTTTGATATGAGGACAATTAATGACATTTAATGACATGGTGCAGGTAGGGGAAGGGTAGAGCAGAAAGAGAAAGAATGAAGGAGGGATGAGGAAAGGAAGAGCAGAGAGAGGGAAGGAGCGAGGGGGGTGGGGTTTTGGTGTGTGCCACACCTTTTGGGGGCAAAACACGATTATAAGAGAGACTTTACCTAACAAATGCAATCAGTGTAATATGGTTTCTTGTACCCTCAATGAATACCGAACAATTAAAAAAAAAGAAGAAAAAGGAAAAAAACCCACTTTTTATTTATTTATTCTTCTATATTTAATTTTAATATATTTATGAGCACATAATGTTTTTATTTACATGGACGAATTCCATCGTGGAGAAGCCTTGGCTGTTAATATACTTGTCACATGAATAGTGTACATTATACCCAATAGATAATTTTTCATCCTGCACCCTCCCTCCAGCCTCCCCCCTGAGTCTTCAGTGTCCATTATGTCTCTGTGTGATTATATGTATCCATTGCCTAGCTCCCACTAATAAGTGAGAACTTGTGGTATTTGGTTTTTTTGTTCCTGGGTTGTATCCCTTAGGATAATGGCCTATGGTTCCATCCAAGTTACTGCAAAAGACATTTCCTCCTTTTTAACAGCCAATTAGTTTTCTGTGGCATATATATACACTACATTTTCTTTATCCACTCATCAGTTGGTGGGCACTTAGGTTGATTCTATATCTTTGCAATTGTGAATTGTGGGGCAATAAACATACGGGTATAGGAGTCCTTTTAATAAAATGACATCTTTGCCTTTACGTAGATGTTTAGTAATAGGATTGCTGGATTGAAGGGTAGATCTACTTTTGGTTCTTTGGGAAATCATACAGGTGGGACTAATTTACATTCCCACTGTCAGTGTATAAGTGTTTCCTTTTCATTGCATCTGTTCCAGCATTTACTGTGTTTTAGCTTTTTAAGTACCAGGCATTTTGATAGGGGTATCGTGGTATCTCACTGTGGTTATTGGGTTCTTGTTTTTTTTGTTGTTGAGACAGAGTCTCAATCCGTCACCCTGGGTTGAGTGCCCTGGCATCATCATAGCTCATAGCACCTTCAAACTCTTAGGCTCAAGCAATCTTTTTTTTTTTTTTTTTGCAGTTTTTGGCTAGGGCTGGGTTTGAACCTGCCATCTCAGCATATGGGGCTGGTGCCCTACTCCTTTGAGCCACAGGTCCCACCTGGCTCAAGTGATCCTTTTGCCTCAGCCTCCCGAATAACTGGAACTACAAGTGCCTGACATGACTCTCAGCTAGATTTTCTGTTTGGTAGAGATGGGATCTTGCTCTTGCTCAGACTGGTCTCAAACTCCTGACCTCAAGCAATCCTCCTGCCTTACCCTCCCAGAGTGCTAGGATTACCTACATAAGCCACAGCTCTAGGCCTCACTGTGGTTTTAATTTGCATTTTTCCTGATGATTAGTGATTTTGAGCATTTTTTCATATATTTGTTGGTCATTTGTTTCTTTTCATTTGCAAAATAAAACTGCTGTTAAGGTCTCCACAGAGGAACCATATTTTGTAAAGAGGTAAGGTCTTTTAAGTTTCTTCAGATTATGAAAGGATGTTATAACACATAAAACACATATGCTCAAGTAATTAAAGGTACTTACGGTACTTAAAACATACTTGAAATTCCCAGACAAATTCATAAGAGTTTTCCCAGAGAACTACTTGCCTAAGAAAGGTCATGCCAGGTCTCAACACAATAATGATTTGCACCCCTGAGCTTAGAGGCTTTTAGGACTAACTTTCTTCAACACAGAGATTTGATCTTTTGTTAGTTTGTTTTTAGTTTCTCTGTGCTGAAAATATATTATTGAACTTGTGGCTTGGGGATCCTGTGAGCTATTGTAGTAAATGATGGCATTGTTTTCCTCACCATTCTTTGGTTTTGCTGTAACTAAATCCAGGGTGTCTTTCCATAATGGTTTGATTTTTGTTTGTTCTCAAGTATCTGGGTGCAGTGGTAGTCTGCATAAATAACTAAAAGGCATAGCAAATTTACTTTGCTTGGTGGATGTCATGGCTCTGGTCCGTGCTAGGAAGATTTTGGTCACCTTGGAGTGACCTTGTTCCCTTTGGCCAATTTTTGTAGTGCCACTGTCTGTGATAACTTTTCCTCACAAGTCTACCATGCTCCTTCCCAGTGTCAACCCTTTCTTTAAAAGAAAAGAAAGAGACATGGTAAAATACTACACTGTAGGAACTTGCATTTGGGAAATCAATGCAAGAAAATGCTGATGTTCTGACTATTGCTACTATTGTCAATAATAAATTCCTTTGTCTCCAACTCAGGATTCTCATGTCCTCTACAAGTTGAGTAAAATTTGACTCTTAACAGTTTATGAGACTTTGTTATATGATTCTCTTTGGTCTAAATTTTTTTTTTTTAGACAGAGCCTCAAGCTGTCACCCTGGAATAGAGTGCTGTGGCATCACAGCTCACAGCAACCTCCAATTCCTGGGCTCAAGCGAGTCTCTTGCCTCTGCCTCCCAAGTAGCTGGGACTACAGGCGCCCGCCACAACACCTGGCCATTTTTGGTTGCAGCCGTCATTGTTGTTTGGTGGGCCCAAGCTGGATTCGAACCCGCCAGCTCAGGTGTATGTGGCTGGTGCCTTAGCCTGTTGAGCCACAGGCGCCAAGCCTATGTAGAAAGTATTATTGGATTCTTGGCTAGGTGCCTGTAGCTCAAGCGGCTAGGGCATCAGCCACATACATTGGAGCTGGCAGGTTCGAATCTAGCTTGGGCCCACCAAACAATGATAACTACAACTTAAAAATAGCTAGACGTTATGGCAGACACCTATAGTCCCAGCTCTTTGGGAGGCTAAGGCAAGAGAACTGCTTAAGCCCAAGAGTTTGGGGTTGCTGTGAGCTGTGACACCATGGCAGTCTACCCAGGGCGACAGCTTGAGACCCGGGTCAAAAAAAAAAAAAAAAAAAAAAAGTATTATTGGATTCTGATTATACAACAGATATTGAACTTTAAAAAATTTGAACCTTGGGCTCAACACCTGTGGTTCAACGGGCTAAGGCTCCAACCATGTACACCTGAGCTGGGGGGTTCAATTCCAGCCTGGGCCAGCCAAACAGTGACAGTTGCAACCAAAAAATGGCCAGGCGTTGTGGCGGGCGCCTGTAGTCCCAGCTACTTGGGAGGCAGAGGCAGGAGACTCGCTTGAGTCCGGGAATTGGAGGTTGCTGTGAGCTGTGATGCCACAGCACTCTACCCAGGGCGACAGCTTGAGGCTCTGCCTCAAAAAAAAAAAAAAAATTGAACCTGTCTAAAATAACTTTGGTCTCAAAAAATAAATACAGGAGAAAGGAGGTATAAATGTCCACTGAATGTCAATGCTATTAAACGAAATACCATTATCTGTTTTTACCTATCATTTTATAGTCAGTACTTACAACATTCCTAGTATCCAAATTTCCACAAATTTGCTGAATTGGTGAATAAATGTATAAATAGACAAAAAAAAAATGGAGTGGAAGAAAATAACTATAATCTACTAATGTGTTTTCTTAGTTTATTAGATATTTTACAAGAGTAATAAGGCATGAAGACATGACCTTTAAACAAAACAGAGGTAATTATTCTAAGATAAATGAAACTTTGTCTTGCCATAGAGACAGACTTAAGCAAGGTACTGAACATGTTAATTCTGACAATAATCACTTTCAATTGTGATATTGCATATTGTTAGTTCAACACATCCATGGTTAGCCTATTTCAGAAAATGAAAATGTTACTGCTATTTTGCTGCTTTTTACTTTAATCTCTAATGCCTCAAAAAATGAGTTATTGGGCAGCACCTGTGGCTCAGTGAGTAGGGCGCCAGCTCCATATACCAACGGTGGCAGGTTTGAACCCAGCCCCAGCCAAACCTCAACAAACAAACAACAAAAAAAAATAGCGGGCGTTGTGGCGTGCACCTGTAGTCCCAGCTACTCAGGAGGCTGAGGCAAGAGAATCGCCTAAGCCCAAGAGCTAGAGGTTGCTGTGAGCTGTGACGCCACATCACTCTACCAAAAGTGACAAAGTAAGACTCTGTCTCTCAAAAAAAAAAAAAGTTATTATAACAGTAGTTCTCAAAGAAATTCAACTGCACCTGAAGTAGAACAAAATTACTGAGGGGGAAAAATGATTAATTCCAACATTAAGCTTTTACTTCTGGATAACTGAGTAAAAGCACCAGATTTTTACTGGCTTAAAAAACAACAAAAAACTCACATAAGCTAGATGATTTATTTAAAAAAACAGTATTAATGAAATGGTAACTTTCATCTAAAGGGATGGTAGTTGAAGCTACTACCAGGCACAAAGATCCACATGTCATGATTCACTGGCATTTCAATAAAACAAAGGGCAAGTATAAATGATTGGTAGATTTACACAGAATATATGGCTCAAGGTAAATACCAAAGGCAGAAGGGAGAGAGAGGGTCGATATACCTGAAAGTCTACCCATCACCTATTAAGTACTTACTAGGTTATAAATGTTTTTTAACCTTTGAGTGACACCTCCTTTGCAAATGTGACTAAACAATGAATCTGCTTCTTAGGAATACAAATATTAATAAACTATGCCTAATTTCAGAGAGTTCACAAAATACCCTTGAAGGCTGTCCTAAGGATACAAGACCTTGATTGTATGTCATAGCAAGTGTTTATAATGGAGGAAAACAAAGCCACTTTATCCACTTCATATAGTGAAAATAAAAGTAAAAGTACATCTAGCAGCATACACAAAGGAAAACATTAACTTCTAAACTTACCTTTTTTACTAAGATCAATAGCAGCTTCTAACAGTACTTCTAATTCCCCTTTCGGCAAAACTGGAACCACCCATCGAGGCCTAAGAGTTTTTACAAAAGAAGATGCTTGTTGGTTGTGCACTGAAAGGACTATAAATGAGTTACTAATAATTATAGCTACTTACCTCACTATGAAAATATTAAATAGTAATGTTAGAACATTAAAATACTAAAACAGGGTTGGTAGAATATCTGCTTTGTGTATCTAAGCACCATCTGCTGTCTCTACAAACAATTTTTTAAAAATACTGTCAAGGCTCGGCGCCTGTGGCTTAACGGGCTAAGGCGCCAGCCACGTACACCTGAGCTGGCGGGTTCGAATCCAGCCCCAGGGCCCGCCAAACAGCAATGATGGCTGCAACCAAAAAAATGGCCGGGCATTGTGGCGGGCGCCTGTAGTCCCAGCTACTTGGGAGGCAGAGGCAAGAGACTCGCTTGAGCCCAGGAATTGGAGGTTGCTGTGAGCTGTGATGCCACGGTACTCTACCCAGGGTGACAGCCTGAGGCTCTGTCTCAAAATAAATAAATAAATAAATAAATAAATAAATAAATAAATAAATAAATAAAAAAATACTGTCAAAAGATATAGCAATGGGCAGTGCCTGTGGCTCAAGGAGTAGGGCACTGGCCCCCTATACCGGAGGTGGTGGGTTCAAGCCCAGCCCCGGCCAAAAATGGCGGAAAAAAAAAAAAGATACAGCAATGAGAGGGGAGGAAACAAAATTATTTTAATAACTAAGAATATAAAAACACTATAATAAGCAAATATTAATCAGGTATCATGAATACTTACTGTTAAAAGTTCATGGAAAGTGCTCTCAGGATTCAGAAAAGATAGACTATGATGAATCTTTTTTTTTTTTTTTTGAGACAGTCTCACTTTGCTGCCCTTGGCAGAGTGCCGTTGACATCATAGCTCACAGTAATCTCAAACTCTTGGGCTTAAGCAATTCTCTTGCCTCAGCCTTCCAAGTAGCTGGGACTATAGGTGCCCACCACAACGCCCAGCTATTTTTTAGCGATGGGGTCTCGCTCTTGCTCAGGCTGGTCTTGAACTCCTGAGCTCAAGCAATCCATCTGCCTCGGCCTCCCAGAGTGCTAGGATTATAGGCATGAGCCACTGCACCTGGCTATGATGAATCTCTTAGTTGTCTTAAACTTCCTTACAAAGTAGTAAAAACTCAGGAAGCCAAGGGACTGGTGTGGCCTCAGTTCATTATAATTTGTCCGCTTTTATTAAAGGGTAAGTGAGTTGTGGGTCTTCAAGTCTCCACAGGCACCCTCTACCTTTTCCAGTTCCAGTGGCAGCTCAACCACCTAGGCATCCCATCTTTTTCCCAGCCCTTCTTCCTATCACCCAACTCACCCACACTCCCCAGAACAGTGAGCCTTCTTCCAATCACCTCTTAATCTCTGTACTAGGAGACGGCAAAATCCCTAAATACCCCAGCCATGTTTTGATAAAAAAATAGATTATCTGGTCAGATGTACGCCACCTTTGTCACTCTCATTTACATTTTAAAAAATAATTTGTATTTTTCTTCCTGAGGACTTGCTAATAATGTGGAACTTCAGTACTCTAGTCAGCCTGAGAAGTACTTTACCAACATTCACCAACCACCAGATAAAAAATAAAAAAGCTGGGCAGCACCCAAGGCTCAGTGAGTAGGGCACTGGCTCCATATGCCAAGGGTGGCAGGTTTGAACCTGGCCCTGGCCCAAATGCAACAAAAAAATAGCTGGGTGTTGTGGGGGGCGCCTGTAGTCCCAGTTACTCGGGAGGCTGAGGCAAGAGAATCATCTAAGCCCAAGAGCTGGAGGTTGCTGTGAGCGCTGATGCCACAGCACTCTACCAAGAGTGATAAAGTGAGACTCTGTCTCAAGATAAAAAAGATAAATAAAAATGAATAAAATAAAAAAGCTAACAATATATTTTGCTATGATATTTCTGCTATAGTGAACAGTCAAGAATCATTACAAACAAACCTACAAACATTTTGTTTGACTATAATTCATTGTATACCATTGCCTTTAGCCAGAATCACATTTAATATATATATGTATTTTATAAGAGATGAATCTTGTTATATTGTCCAGGTTGGGCTCAAACAAGCCCCCTGTCCTAACTGAGACCACTATGCAGCTTTATTTTCTTTTAAATACACCATTAAATAGCCAGGTGTTGTGGCAAGTGCCCGTAGTCCCAGCTACTCAGGAAGCTGAGGCAAAAGGATCGCTTAAGCCCAAGAGTTTGAGGTTGCTGTGAGCTAAGCTGACACCACAGCACTCTACCCAGGGTGACAGAGACCCTGCCTCAAAAAATAAATAGCCTGCCATCAAAAACAATATTAATGAGAAAATATTCAAGATAAATGAAGAAAGCAAGTTACAAAATAGTAAGACTCTCATAGAAAAATTAATACATTATGATAGTAAACACAAAGTTCATCTGTACTGATTGTTAATAGTAATTTTTGGGTTGGAATGTATGCACATAAGGAGAAAATTATGGAGAAATTTGCCTAGATATTTCTATGTTTAACAACGTATAAACATTACTTATGTATTCAGGTTTTTTTAATGCAAAGCATTTCTATTTCCCCTGACGTTATGCACTTAACAGTATTGTCTTATTTTTAGAAAGTGAAATACAACAAAATAAACTCAGTAAGAAAAGTACCTATAAGAGTGTGCTTTTGTTACTTTCCTTTTTTGGGAGTGAGGGGGAAATGTGTCACACTTTCCCTAACATTCACTTGTTGAGCCTGGTAAAGACCACAGCTATATGAATGGGGGTTCCTTGACAAGCTCTTCCTTTTTAGCCTCTTGAAATTTTTTTTTCCTCTGCACAAAAACTTAAAGCTTCACTCTCTTGGAATCTTCCTCTAAATAAGTGAAGTGTGCAGGGGTAAGAGAGGATTATTTGTACTATAACTATGAAAAATTATACTCTGAATCGCTCCTTGAGACAAAGGTCAAGAAAAACAAATAACTGTGGCTCGGCACTTGTAGCTCAATAGGCTAAGGTGCCAGCCACGTACACCTGAGCTGGCGGGTTCAAATCCAGCCTGGGCCCGCCAAGCAACAATGACAGTTGCAACCAAAAAATGGCTGGGCGTTGTGGAGGGCGCCTATAGTCCCAGCTACTTGGGAGGCAGAGGCAAGAGACTCGCTTGAGCCTAGGAATTGGAGGTTGCTGTGAGCTGTGATGCCACAGCACTCTCTCCAGGGTGACAGCTTGAGGCTCTGTCAAAAAAAAAAAAAAAAAAAGAAAATCACTGGGTTATTTAGAGTGTTCTTAGGGTACAAAACGCATGAATCATAAAATTATAAAACTGATAAATTGGGCTTTATTAAAATTAAACAGGCAGTGGCTCAGCAATATAATTCCTGCAAATTGGGAGGCCAAGGCAAGAGGATCACTTGAGCCCAGGAGTTGGAGACCAGCCTGGGCAACAAAGTGAGACACCATCTCTACAAAAAAAATTTAT
>CAUYON010085596.1:0-10027 GCA_963573935.1 Arctocebus calabarensis | reverse complement strand
CAAATCAGAGTATTTAGGATATTCATCACCTCAACAATTTATCATTTTTTGTGTTGGGAACATTTGCTATCTCTCTGAGCTATAATGGCCACGTTTAACAATTGGTTCACAAAATTTTTTTCTTTTTTTTTTTTTTTTTTTGAGACAGAGCTTCAAGCTGTCACCCTGGATAGAGTGCTGTGGCATCACAGCTCACAGCAATCTCCAATTCCTGGGCTCAAGCGAGTCTCCTGCCTCCGACTCCCAAGTAGCTGGGACCATAGGCGCCCGCCACAGCGCCCGGCCATTTTTTGGTTGCAGCCATCATTGTTGTTTTGGCGGGTCTGGGCTGGATTCGAACCCGCCAGCTCAGGTGTACGTGGCTGGCGCCTTAGCCCGCTGAGCCACAGGCGCCGAGCCACCCCAGCTTTGTTTTCATTACTAAGAACTGCCTTAGCTATTCGAGGTTTTTTCTGATTCCATATAAAATGCAGAATCATTTTTTCCAAATCTTGAAAGTACGACGTTGGTATCTTAGTAGGGATGGCATTAAATAGGTAGGTTGCTTTGGGAAGTATTGACATTTTAACAATGTTGATTCTTCCCAGCCATGAGCATGGAAGGTTCTTCCATTTGTTAATATCCTCTACTGTTTCCTTTCTTAGGATTTCATAATTTTCTTTATACAGGTCCTTTACCTCCTTCGTTAGGTATATACCTAGGTATTTCATTTTCTTTGAAGCTATGGTGAAGGGCGTTGTGTCCTTAATTAGCCTCTCATGTTGACTGTTATTATGGTATACAAAGGTTACTGACTTGTGGATACTGATTTTATATCCTGAGACATTACTGTATTTTTTGATGCCTTCTGGAGTCTTATGGTTGAGTCTTTGGGGTTCTCTAAGTATAGGATCATGTCATCAGCAAAGAGAAGTTGACCTCCTGTGCTCCCATATGGATGCTCTTTATTTCCTTGTCTTGCTTAATTGTATTGGCTAGCACTTCCAGCACTATGTTGAATAGTAATGGTGACAGAGGACAACCTTGTCTGGTTCCAGTTCTAAGAGGAAAAGCTTTCAGTTTTACTCCATTCAGTAAAATATTAGCTGTGGGTTTGTCATAGATAGCCTCGATCAGTTTCAGAAATGTGCCATATATGCCTATACTCTTCAGTGTTCTAATTAAAAAGGATGCTGGATTTTATCGAATTCTTTTTCTGCATCAGTTGCGAGGATCATATGATCTTTGCTTTTGTTTCTGTTAACATGGTGGATAACGTTTATGGTTAACAAGCGTATGTTAAACAAGCCTTTCATCCCTGGGTTGAAACCTACTTGAACATGATGTATGACTTTTTTAATGATAAGCTATAATCTATTGGCTAGGATTTTGTTGAGAATTTTTGCATCTATATTCATGAGTGAAATTGCTCTGAAAATCTCCTTTTTAGTTGGGTCTTTTCCTGATTTTGGTATCAGGGTGATGTTTGCTTTGTAGAACATGTTGGGGAAGATACTTTCTTCCTCAATTTTTTGGAATAATTTCTTCAGTATGGGAATCAGCTCTTCCTTGAAGGTTTGATAGAATTCTAGCGTGAAGCCATCCAGACCAGGGCACTTTTTGGTTGGAAGAGTTTTGATTGTTTCTGTAATCTCAGTGCTTGAAATTGAGGAGCTCTATTTCTTCCTGGCTAAGTCTAGGGAGAGGATGTGATTCCAAATATTGATCCATTTCTTTCACATTGTCAAATTTCTGGGCATAGAGTTTCTGGTAGAATTCAGAGATGATCTCTTGCATCTCTGTGGTAACAGTTGTAATTTCTCCTTTATCATTTCTGATTGAGGTGACTAGAGATTTTACTTTTCTATTTCTGATTAGTCTGGCCAAAGGTTTATCTATTTTGTTTATTTTTTCAAAAAGCAACTCCTTGTTTCATTAATTTTATGAATGATTCTTTTGTTTTCAATTTCATTGATCTCTGATTCAATTTTGGATATTTTCTTCTGCTGGGTTTAGGCTTAGATTGTTCTTCTTTTTCCAATTGCATAAGATGGCTTGTGAGTTTATTGATGCACTCTCTTTCTGTTTTTTGAATGCAGGCATCTAAAGCGATAAATTTTCCTCTTAGAACTGCTTTTGCAGTTGTTGATATGGCTGAACAAAATGGAGACCGGAGGCCACTAATGATTTATCAAACCCCACCAGGGTGGAGAGCTTAAATCCTCCTCAGCCTGTTTAGAAGGCACTTTAAATTGCTAACTTGGGCTAAGCAGAAGCTTTCCCAGGAAAGCGCTTATTGCTGGGATCACTCCTTAAATGGCTATCCACTTACCCAGTGTGCCAAAGCCAGTCTCACCCAATGCCCCTGAGGGCTAAGGCTGCAAGGCATCTCAGTCCCTGCCTTTACTCTGCTCAGTCACTGGATTACTCGCTTCCACCCAATGCTTGTTCTGCGACCCTGAGGGTGGAGCTTGCCGGGGCAGTTCTCCTATGATAGTTCCACACAGCCCACAACCAAACATTGGTAGCTCCATCTGGCTCAGTGGCTCATTCTGGAGCCCAAGACAACACTCAAAGACCCCCACACTCTTGTCCCAGTTCTCCCAAGGCAGTTCAACTGAGTGCCAAGTCCAAAAGAAACCCAAACAGGCCTTTCCAGTTTGCAATCTCACTGCTGCTGGCAGGATTAGACCGAATGAACACATGCAAGCACTTGCCAGATCTCCACTGCTTTTGCTTTCCTCAGGGGGTCCAGAAGTCTCACGCTGTCTCCCTGTGTCCCCAATGGGATGTTTCTGGGCAGATCTCACCAGCCAGAGATGCCTGAATTCTTCTCTCCCCAGTCTCCATGGTTGGAGATTTTAACACCCCTTTGGCAGTTCTGGATAGATCCTCCAAGAAGAAACTAAACAAAGAAATAATGGGCTTAAACTTGATCCTAGAACAAATGGACTTAACAGACATCTACAGAACATTTCATCCTAACAAAACTGAATATACATTCTTCTCATCAGCCCATGGATCATACTCCAAAATACAACATATATTAGGACATAAGTCTAATCTCAGCAAATTTAAAAAAATAGAAATTATTCTTTGTATCTTTTCAGACCCCCATGGCATAAAGGTTGAACTCAACAGCAATAGGAATCTTCATAATTAAACCAAGCCATGGAAACTAAACAACCTTATGCTGAATAATAGCTGGGTCAAAGATGAGATTAAGAAGAAAATCACCAAATTTTTAGAACAAAATGACAATGAAGACACAAATTATCAAGTGGGATACTGTAAAGGCAGTTTTAAGAGGGAAATTTATACCATTGAATATGTACACCATGGAATACTATGAAGCTATAAAAAGATGAATATTTCACATCTTTTATTTTTGGAACCACAACATTGTCGTCTTAGTAAAGTGTCTTAAGAATGGAAAAAAAAAAGTATCCAATGTATTCAATACTACTATGAAATCAGTATATAATCACTCACACCTTCATAGGAATAGTAAGACATAACTACAATCCAGAAATAAGGAGGAAAGAGGAAAGAAAGGGAAAGGGGGAGGTACTGGAGGACAGAGGATATTTGGGGGAATCCAATGTAATGTGCATAATGCAATGAAACATTTCTAAACTATTAAGAATAGAATCAGAAACAATAAAGGAAAAATAACAGATCCCTCAGAAATTAAAAAAAACTCTTCAATATTACTACAAAACCTCTATAATCTGAGATAAGAAAACCTGAAGGAAGTGGACCAATACCTGGAAGCACACTACCTTCCTAGACTCAGCCAGAAAGATTTAGAAATTTTGAATAGACCTGCATCTATATTAAGCACCAAAATAACATCAACAGATTGAAATCTCCCCAAAAAGAAAAGTCTGGGACCAGATGGCTTCACATCAGAATTCTACCAAACCTTTAAAGAGGAACTGGTACCAATATTACATAACCTTTTCCAAAACATAGACAAAGAAGAAATACTTCCCAACCCATTCTATGTGGCAAATATCACTCTCATCCCCCAACCAGAAAAGGACTCAAAAAGAAAGAAAACTATAGACCAATATCATTAATGAATATTGATATAAAAATACTCATTAAGATCCTAACAAACAGGATTCAACAACATATCAAAAAAAATGATACACCATGATCAAGTTGGTTTTATCCCAGGGTTACAAGATTGGTTCAACATATGTAAATCTATAAATATAATACATCACATAAATAAAATAAAAAACAAAGACCATACAATTCTCTCAACTGATGCAGAAAAAGCTTTTGATAATATCCAGCATCCTTTCATGATCAGAACACTTAAGAAAATAGGCTTATATGGGCCATTTCTTAAACTGATAGAGGCCTTCTACAGCAAACTCATGGCCAATATCATATTGCATGGAGTAAAATTGAAAACATTTCCACTCATATCTGGAACTAGACAAGAATGCCCTTTGTCTCCACTGTGATTTAACATAGTAATGGAAGTCTTACCCATCACAACCAGGCAAGAGAAGGCAATCAAGGGTATTCAAATAGGGTCAAAGGAGATCAAACTCTTCATGGATGACATGATCTTATACCTTGAAAACCACAGGCACTCAACAAGAAAACTCTTAAAAGCAATCAAGGAATACAGTAGTGTCTCAGGATACAAAATCAATACTTACAAATCAGTAGGTTTCATATATCCCAACAATAGTCAAGCTGAAAAAATAGTCAAGGACTCTATTCCTTTTACAGTAGTGCCAAAGAAGATGAAATATCTGGGAATTGACCTGACCAAGGATGTGAAAAGTCTCTATAAATATAATTATGAAACTCTGAGAAAAGAAATTGCAGAAGATGTTAACAAATGGAAAAACATACCATGTTCATGACTTGGAAGAATTAACATTGTAAAATTGTCCACACTACCCAAAGCAATCTACAGATTTAATACAATCCCCATCAAAGCACCACTGTCATACTTTAAAGAGTTTGAGAAAATAGTACCTTGTTTTATATGGAGTCAGAAAAAACCTCTAATAGCCAATACATTACTCAGATATAAAAAGAAATCAGGAGGCATCACCTTACCAGACTTCAGTCTATACTATAAATCTATAGTGATCAAAACAGCATGGTGCTGGCACAAAAACAGAGAGGTAGATTTATGGAATAGAATAGAACCGAGAGATGAACCCAGCCACTTATCATCCTTTTATCTTTGATAAGCCTATAAAAAGCATTCATTGGGGGAAATATTCCCTATTTAACAAATGGTGCTGGGTGAACTTCTGGTGACCTGTAGAAAACTGGACCTTCATCTTTCACTATTAACAAAAATTGATTCTCATTGGATGAAAGATTTAAACTTAAGACATGACACAATAAAAATAATAGAAGAGAGTGCAAGGAAAATGCTTGAAGAAATTGGCCTGGGAGAATTTTTTATGAGGACCTCGCTGGCAATTGAAGCAACACCAAAAATATATTCCTCGGATCTGATCAAACTAAAAATCATTCTGCATAGCCAAGAACACAGTAAGTAAAGCAAGCAGACAGACTTCAGACTAGGAGAAGATATTTGCAGATTATGTTTCTGACAAGGGTCTTATAACCAAGATCCACAGAGAATTCAAACTAATCAATAAGAAAGGAACAAAAACACCATTTTTTTTGTGGGCAAGAGACTTGACAGAAGCTTCTCTGAAGAAGATAGGTACATGGCCTATAAACACCTTAAAAGGTGCACATCATCTTTAATCAACGGAGAAATGCAAATCAAAATCACTTTGAGATATCATCTAACTCCATTAAGATTAGCCCACATCCCAAAACTTTGGTGTGGATGTAGCAAGAAGGGAACATTTCTACACTGCTGGTGAGAATGCAATAATTCCTTTTTGAAAAGAAGTTTGGAGAATACTCAAGGAATTAAAGGTAGACTTGCCATACAACCCTGTAATTCCTGTGCTAGGTATATAACCAGATGATGAAAAATCATTTTGCTACAAAGGCATTTGAACCAGAATGTTCATTGAAGTCTGATTCATAATTGCCAAGCCATGGAAGTAGTCCAAGTGCCCATTGACCAATGAATGTATTAACAAATTTTGGAATATGTATATCATGGAATACTATGCACTCATAAAAAGATGGAGCCATCACATCTTTTATGTTTACCTGGATGGAGCTGGAACATATTCTTCTTAGTAAAGTATCACAAGAATTGAAGAAAAAGTATTCAATGTACTCAATACTATTACAAAACCAATATATAATAACCTACACTTTTATATGAATTATAAAGCAAAATTGTAGCCCAGAAAGAAAAAGGAAGGTGGGGGGAGGCAAGAAGGAGAGAGGGCATTTGGTGGGACATCATCTATTGTGCATAATGCAATGGTACATCTTAAAACTATTAAGAGTAGAGTATAAGTGTCTCACCACAACAAATAAGTGAGACGATGGTTATGATAACAAGTTTGATGTAAGCTTTCTACATTGTATATCAAATTAGCACATTGTACCCTATAAATGCATTAATGTACACAGTTAAGATTTCATAAAAAAATTTAAAAAGATATAAAGTCCCCATCTTTTCTTTTGGCTGAATAGTATACACCCATGTTATACATAGGCCACAGTTTACTAATCCATTCATGGGTTGATGGGCATTTGGGTTGCTTTTATGACTTAGCAATTATGAATTGAGCTGCAATAAACATTCTGGTGCCAATGTCTTTGTGGAAAAATGGTTTTTGTTCTTCTGGGTGGATACCAATTGATGGGATTGGGGGATCAAATTGAAGGTCAACTTTTAGTTCTTTAAGAATTCTCCATACATTTTCCCCATAAAGGTTGTATTAGTTTGGAATCCCACCAGTAGTGCAGAAGTGTTCCCTTCTCTCCACATCCATGTCAGCATCTGGAGATATGGGACTTTGTGATGTCCCATATCACAAAAAAATGCTATTTTTTTCTGGTTTCATATGAAACAAGATGGCTAATCTTACCAGAGGTAGGTGATATCTCAGAGTGGTTTAGATTTGTATTTCTCTGGTGATTAAAGATGATGAACATTTTTTCATATGTTTGTTGGCCATTAGTCTGTCATCAGAGAAGTTTCTGTTCAAGTCTTTTGCTCACTGATAAATTGGGTTGTTTGCTCTTTTCTTGTTGATTAATTTGAGTTTTCTGTACATTCTAGTTATCAGGCTTTTGTTAGATTCATAACATGCAAAAACCTATCATTCTGAAGGCTGTCTGTTTGCTTTGGTTGTGGTATCTTTAGTTATGCAGAAGCTTTTTAGCTTAATCAAATCCAATTTATTTATTTTAGAGTTGTGGCAATTGCCAGGGTGGGGTCTTCCTCATAAAACCTTTACCCAGGCAGATATTTTCAAGTGTTATCCCCACACTTTCTTCTAAAATTTTTATTGTTTTGTGTTTAAAATTTAAATCTTTTACCCAGCAAGAGTCAATTTTTGTCAATGGGGAGAGGCGTTCATCCAGTTTAAGACTTCTACATGTGGCTAACCAGTTCTGCCAGCGCCATTTATTAAAGACAGATTCTTTTCTCTAGTGCATGTTTCTGTTAGGCTTATCAAAAATCAAATAGAAATATGTCACTGGGTTCATCTTTAGATTCTATATTCTATTCCATAGATCCATGTCTCTGTCTTTGTACCAGTAATATGCTGTTTTGATCCCTGAAGATTTGTACTATAATCTGAAGTCTTTGATATGATGCCTGCACGTTTGTTTTTATTTCTAAAGATTTTATTTGCTATTTTTTTCTGGTTTCATATGAAACAAAGTACTATTTTTTCAAGTTCTTCAAAGTATACATTGGTGTTTTGTGGGGATTACATTAAATCTATAGATTGGTTTGGGTAGTATGAACATTTTAATGTGTTGATTCTTCTCAACCATTAGCATGGTATGTTGTTCTATTTGTTAAAGACTTCTGCTATTTCTTTTCTCTTGGTTTCATAGTTTTCTTTATAGAGACCTTCCACACTCTTTGTTAGATATATTCCCAGGCATTTTATATTCTTTGAGGCTAAGGTATAGTCTTTGATTTTATTCTTGGCTTGACTGTTACTGGCACTTATGAAGGCTGGTGATTTGTGGGCATTGATTTTGTATCCCAAGACACCACTCTATTACTTGGTCACATCTAAGAGCTTTGTAGTTGAGGCCCTGGAGTTTTCCAGATCTAAGATCATGTCATCAGCAAAGAACGAGAGTTTTACCTTCTCTGTCCCCTTTTGAATATCTTTGCTAACCTCTTGTCTGATTGCAATAACTAGGACTTCCAGAACTATGTTCAATAGCAGTGGTGACAATAGGCATCTTTGTCTAGTTCCAGATTTGAGCAGAAATGCTTTCATTTTAACTCCATTTATTATGATATTGGCTGTGGGTTTGTTGTAGATGGCCTCTGTCAGTTTAAGAAGTGTCCCACCTAATCTTATTTTCTTAAGTGTTCTTATCAAGAAAGGAAGTTGGATATTGTCAAAAGCCTTTTCTGCATCGATTGAGAGAATCATATGGTCTTTGTCTTTGATTTTATTTATGTGGTGAATTATATTTATGGATTTATGTATGTTGAGCCAGCTTTATGTCTCTGGGATAAAATCAACTTGATCATGGTGTATAACTTCTTAAACATGTTCCTGTATTCTGCTTGCTAAGATCTTATTCAATATTTTTTGCATCAATATTCATTAATAATATGGTCAATTTTTTTTGATGGGTCCTTTTCTGATTTTGGAATCAGGGTGATATTTGCTTTGTGGAAGGTGTTAGGGGAGAATTTCTTCCTTCTCTATGTTTTGGAATAGATTATACAACATAAGGACTAATTCCTCTTTGAAGATTTGGTAGTATTCTGGTGTGAAATTATCTGGTCCAGAGTTTTTTCTTATTTGGAAGATTTTGTATAGTTGATGTTATCTCAGTGTTTAATATAGGTCTATTCAAAATTTCTAATTCTTTCTGGTTGAGTTTAGGAAGGTGGTGTGCTTTCAGGTATTGGTCCATTTCCCGTATATTTTCATATTTCTGGGTATAGGTTTTTTTTTTTTCTTTTTGTAGTAGTCATCATTGAGAATCTTTTGTATTTCTGTGTTATCTGTTGTTATTTCCCCTCTATTGTTTCTGATTGAAGTTATTAGAGATTGTACTTTAATGTTTCTGGTTAGTCTGGTCAAAGATTTATCAATTTTATTAATCTTTTCAAAGAATCAACTTTTTCTTTTGCCGGTCTTCTGAATGATTCTTTTGTTTTCAATTTCATTTAATTCTGCCCTAATTTTGGTTATTAGTTTTCTTTTGCTGGGATCATTGGGATTGGATTGTCCTTCCTTTTCTAGTTGTTTGAAATGGTCCATTAGATTTTTGACTTGCTCTCTTTCTGTTTCCTTGATGAAGGCATCTAATACTATAAATTTTCCTCTTAGGATGGCCTTCACAGTATCCCACAGGTTTAGATAGTTTGTGGTTTCATTGTTGTTTTGTCTAAGAAATCTAAAGATTTTCTTCTTAATCTTTTTTTTTAAATAATTTTATTAGATCATAATTGTGTACATTGGTACAATCATAGGGAAGAATGTTCTTCATATACAATCAGAAATATTTTGGTCATACTATTAGAGATAGCCTTCATGGCATTTTCTTGATCACTATATAAAGACATTGATACTCTACATTTAATAAATTTCACCAGTACCCTGATAAGATGCACCATAGGTGTGATCCCACCAATTAATCTTATCTTTGGCCCAGCTGTTGTTCAGCATAAGGTTATTTAGTTTCCATGACTTTGGATAATAATTTCTATTCTTTTTTTTTAATAATTTTATTAAATCACAATTGTGTACATTGGTGCAATCATAGGGCACAATGTAAGATCTAAAAATAGATCTGCCATTCGATCCTATAATTCCTTTATTGGGTATATATCCTGGAGACCAAAAATCACATCATAATAAAGATATTTGTACCAGAATGTTTATTGCAGCCCAATTCATAATTGCTAAGTCGTGGA
>CAUYON010085595.1:0-19038 GCA_963573935.1 Arctocebus calabarensis | reverse complement strand
CTGCTCTTGGGCACTGTCCTAGGAATCCCAGTGATGGACCCCTAACTTCATGAATAGTCAGAGTCAGGAGCAGGGCAGTGATGTGCTGCTTTAGATTCTGACTATTGTAGTGCATCTGGGGTCTAACAATTGGGGCTGCAGATCCTTGAACTTCTAGCTTTATAAGCCAACTTTTGCTAGATTATTCTACATAAAAACAATCTTCGAGGTTACAGACTAAGAGAGTGATCTCTCCCTGAAGTTGGACACTGGCTATGAGTTTAATTTTCCTTCACTCCCCTGTTTTAATCATTTAGGGATCTAGGCTGAAGGAGCAGCCCCTATCAAGGACATAACCATTGCTGTGCTAGATTAAAAAGACAGTACAGTCGTGCAAAGGCACTTAAAGGGCCCACTGACAATTTATTGTTCAAAGCACGTCATAAGAGAGCACTTTATGTTAATGGATTGAATAAGTATAATCTACTAACAAATAAGGGGGCAAATAATCGAGAACAGTCTACCACTATTGCTACCTGATTGTGCTGGAGGGAGCAGCAAGCTTGGTGGGCCAGTCCTGAGCTGGTATTCTGGAAACTCAGCTCAGATCCTGCACATTCGGCTCTGCCAAGGACTGTGTACCTACTCACTTCTCCCATATTCATTTGATTTTCCCTTAAATTAACTCTAACTGAATTCTATAGTCTTGTATGAATGTGCCATTATTTATTCATTCCACATCGATGAGCATTCTTTTTATTTCTAATTTTTTGTGGGTTTTTTTCTAATTGTCCTATTAAACACAATACTGCAAAAGAAAACCCTTTAAAATTTGTACTTCAATGTTGTTTCTTTATTCCTATAGGATAGATTTTAAGGTGTGGGATTCCAGAGCTAGAGGATATAGGTGTTCTCAATTTTGAAAGCCATTTCCATGCATCTTTAAAAAATACCTAAAACAATTATTGCTCCTGTCTTCTTACTGCATATTTGCCACTAAAACGAAATTGAGTTTTTTCATATTTTTTGCTAATCTGAGGAGTGATGAATGTTATTTCTTGGGTTTTTTAATTTGCACATCTTGGATCACTAGTGAAGTTAGAGGTCACTTTTCTTTCTTTTTAACAGCTTTATTGACGTATAATTTACATACCATTAAAGTCACTCATTGTAAGTTTCCAACTGAATTTTTTTTAGCAAATTTATAAGTCTGTGGAACTATCATCATAATCTAATTTTAAAACTTATTCCTCCAAAAAGTTTTCTAATGTCTGTTTGTCATTGGTCTCTACTCCCATCCCTGGCTCCAGGCAGCCATTGATCTGCTTTCGGTCCCTGTGGTTCTTCCCTTTCAGGACATTTTATATAAATAGAATCATGCAGCATATCATCTTTTGTGCCTGGCTTCTTTCACTTGCCACAGTGTTTTCAGGTAGCACATGTTACATGTTCTAGCATGTACAGGATGTATCAGAATGTCATTTATTCCTATTGATGAACAATATTTCATTGTACAGGTAAACTGTATTTTGATTTTTTTCACTCAGTTAATACACATTTGGATTATTTCTGCTTTGGTCTATTATAAATAATGCTGCTCTAGAAATTTGTGTACAAGTATTTGTATGGACAAATATTTTCTTTTCTCTTGGGTAGATTTCTAAGAGTGAACTGATGGATCATATGGTAAATTCATGTTTAATTTTTTTTAAGTGCCAAACTGTTTTGCAAAGTGGCTGTACAACCTACTTTTTCCAAATCAACATACAAACATTGCTCTTTCCTCATACCCTCTCTAACACTTGACTTTGTCATTTTGAGTATAGCCATTGTATGTGTGTAATGTTATCTTACTGGGGTTTAAAAATCACATTTCCCTATGACTAATACTATTGAGCACCTTTTCATGTGCCTATTAGCCATTCATATATCTCCTTTAGTAAAATGTCTATTCAAATATTTTGCTACTTTTTAAATTCTATTGCTTGCTTTATTATTGAGTTATAAATGTTCTTTATATATTTTGGATACAAATCCTTTACATACATGTGACTTACAAATATTTTTCCCAGTTACAACAAAGCTGCTGGTGTTCATGCCACACCCTACCCTTTAGGGAAGGGAAGTGAAGAATAAGAGAAGTCCCAGAAAAAATGCCACATTTTCACATGTCCTTACCTAAAGACCAGCTGTGTCCACAAGAACATGCAACCCCCAATATGCTGTTTGCCTCCAGTCGGCTCCAGATCTCTAAATGGCTGCTATTGATAATGATCTCCAGTTGGTTGGTTGTATTTTAAACATAAGATCCTGTTTAAACCTCTCACTCCAAATAAATAAATAAATAAATAAACCTCTCACTCCACCATGCTGGAAGTCAGTAGGCATCTTTTTTTTATATTTATGACACTATGGAGTTAGTTGGCTGTCTCTCTCAACAGCCACAACACGTGCCAGGGTGGTGTTTTATTGTCTTAAATTAGGGTTGGACAGTGTGACCATCCTTGACCCACTCACAGTGGCCAGGGCAATGCAATGTGGCCAGCCAGGCCTGAGTCCCACACCTGCCCCCAGAGTCTGAGGCAGAATTACAACTGTCTGCAGCACCCAGCCTGACAGTGGAGACAGGCAGTCCTCCAGAAGTCAAATTAGAGTAATTTTCCCCAATTCTTCCCCATGACGTGATACTAGGTAGCAAAACTAGCATCATGGGACAGTGGCCAACACTTACAACATCTCCCTCCTTCAGAGAGACAGTGTCTGACCATGACGCCTTGCTGACTTCTCAATGATGCCAGACAAAGTGTCCTGTGATTCAAAGACAGAAATCCGACTTTGGACAGGAGCAGCTTTCAGCGCCCTCTAAGTTCTTTCAGCCCTAACCTAAGCCTATGAACTTAAAGCCTAAGAACTTAGAATTCCATATTTCTTTTTTTTTTCTATTTTGATTTTTCTTATGTGCTTTTTAGTCTCTTGTTTCTCCTTTTCAGCAAAGTTCTATTTTAATGTTCTTCATATCCTTCCCATCATAAAGATTTCCCTGTTCTGTTTCTGTCTGTCATTCTCTGACATTCCTCCTTTCACTCTCTTTCTTTCACTTTCTCTCTCTCTGTGTTATTGGCATCTATTTACCAAAGACCCTCAACAGTCAGGCTCACCTATTGTGTTGAAAAAACAAAGATGTACCTCGCATTAGCTACACTCCCTTCCCTCAAGTTTACAATATCTTTGCCAGAAAGAGCCTATAATTCAATGCAACAAAAGTATAACATGTGCAACATGAATATTCTGGCAGTACAGGCTGTGCACGCTTCCTCCAAGGCTGGCCTGTGCGTAGACAGCAGAGCTGAAAGCTTCTGTAACTCTGGGAAGGCATCCAAGCCCCAGAATGCTTCGCTCATCCTAGGCCTTCAAATTCCTCATTTCACCTCCTCATGCTCCCTGAAATTCCCATAACCTTAAAATCTTAAATCAGGATTGGATAGTGTGCCCATCCTTGACCCACACACAGGGGCCAGGGGAACACAATGTTATAGCCAACTAAGTCCCACACCTGCCCCCTGAGTCTGAGACAGAATTACACCACACATTTATAATGGGAGATTAATTAGCTCTGAAATTTTGTTTTCTTAAGATGGGCAGTATCAATATAAATGCAAGAAGGCAGTTTCAATGTGGTGATGGGGGATTCTAGAGCAGAGATCATAATGAGAAATGGGTCTGCATGGGCTCCTCAAAGGACATTGTGTGCCTGTGACGTAAGACAGGTGAGCACAGGGGAAGAATGAAGACCCAGATTGGGGGTGGACCCTCCAACACTGATTACATGTAGTGAGTTACTTCTGAGCCAAGGACTCAGAATTCTATCCATCCATCCATTAGCTCTTAATTTGCTTACCCCTCACTTGTCTCCCACTCAATTGCCAGTTAATGGGTAGTAGTTTATATGTAATTTAGAACTCATTGACCTAGACAAGGTATTTGGACTTCTGTTGAAGTTTAAAAATTGTGCAATTTCATGTGATCAAGTGATGCTAATGTCACAGACTGCTGAATAACTGTAAAGAAAAGCAAAATCTTCCATTTCATCACAGGCTTCTTGCCAATATAGTGAATTATCACAAGGGCAAGCCAAGTGCAGAAACACTCTTTGGGGAGGGGGAAAATGGAAAGGATTATTCATGCTATGGAAATGTTGAGAGACTAAAGCAAAAAAAGAGACTCTTAAAAAGGGGGGAAGAATCACACAGTAAGGGGGAAGCAGAGAAAACGAACTCACCTTTGAGTGTGAAATTAGTTCACCTCTGTTAAGATGCCAACCCTATGAAGACTATAAATATAGAATCCTGATTATTTAAGAGAAAAACGCTAATTTTCAAGTTTGTGCTATTTCTAGCAATTCCAATCTGCTATGCAGGAAGTGTGAGAGTGCTGATAATTAAGGAACACTATGTTAGGCAATGATAACACAGCGCCTCTGGATCCTAGCTCACGGTACCTTATAAATGTGTCAAAATCAGATGTGATACTGCTAAAATGTCAGGAATACAAGTTAGCAATCCTCTCATTTCAATACAGTTCAGTGATGCTGAACTTGACCCGGCAATCCTTGTGTCAATGTTCTTGACATAAAGTAGAAAATGCGAATTCAAGATAATTATTACAATACTGAAAAGCCACAAGCTGAAATAATTTACAAATCATTTCTTCCCACACTTTTTGTCACTGACCTGAATAAGTTGCACTGTTCACTGCCATGAGGATGAGGGGTATTGACTGAACTAATCCAGGGCCCTTAGGACATGAAGGTACTAGCCTGCTTCTCCCCAAAAACCTTCTGGATGCAGCTGGTTTAGTATGGCCTACATTGTCTTCTGGCCCACCACTTCTTGTCATTCATATAGGTCCTTGACCCTAACCATGGCTGTCTAGAATTCAAATATTAACCAGGCCCACCTGGTACCTCTGGGAGGGACAAAAGGTAGAACTAGGGGAAGTGATTCTTATATAGAGAGAAGCCTAAAGTCACCACAAAAAACTCAGAATTGATAGACAAATACAGTAAAGTTGCAGGATACAAAATCAAAATACAAAAATCAGTAGTATTTCCATATGGAATAGTAAACAATTTTGGAAAAGAAAACCAAGAAAGCAATTCCATTTATAACAGCTACAAATAAAGGAATATAACCAGGAATAAACTTAACCAAAGAAGTAAAATATTCTACAATGAAAACTACACTGTTGATATAAATTGAAGAAGACACAAAAAAGGGAAATATATTTCATACTCATGGATTGAAGAACCAATATTGTCAAATGTTCACACTACAATCTATAGATTTAATGCAATCCCCACCAAAATACCAATGACATTCTTCACAGAAATAGAAAAATTAATCTCCAAATTTATATGGGACCACAAAAGACTCAGAATAGCCAAAGCCATCCTGAGAAAAAAAGAATAAAACTGAGAGAATCATAGCACCTGACTTCAAATTATACCATGTAGCTGCATTAACAAAAGTGGCATGATACTGGCACAAAAACAGAAACATAGGGCAGCACCTGTAGCTCAGTCAGTTGGGTGCTGACCACATACACCAAGGCTGGTGGGTTTTAGCCTGGCCAGCTAAAACAACAATGACAATTGCAACAAAAAAAAAATAGTCAGGCATTGTGGCAGATGCCTGTAGTCCCAGCTACTTGGGAGGCTGAGGCAAGAGAATCACTTAAGCCCAAGAGTTTGAGGTTGTTGTGAGCTGTGATACCACAGCACTCTACAGAAGGTGACATAATGAAACTCTGTCCCCCAAAAAAAGAAAAAGAAAGAAACAATAATTAAATCTCCCATCCCAGAAAAATCCAGGACCTGATGGCACAGTGAGGCCTTATCTGGTTCCAGTTATATGGCTTTTATCAAAAAGACAGGCAAGACCAAATGCTGGTAAGGATATGGAGAAGGGGAACCCTCATACACGCTTGGTGGGAAGGTAAATTAGTGCAACCACTATGGAGAACAGTATGGAGGTTCCTCAAAAAACTGAAAATAGAACCACCGTATGACCGAGCAATCCCATTGCTGGGTATACATCCAAAGCAGGGGAAGTCAGTGTATTGAAAAGATCTCTGCACTCATACGTTTATTGTAGCACTATTTGGAATCAACCTAAGTCAATGGATGAATGAATAAAGAAATTGTGGTACCTGTACGATAGGATATTATATAGCTACAAAAAGAATAAAATCCTGCCATTTGCAAGAGCATGGATAGAACTAGAGACCATTGTGTTAAGTGAAATAAGCCAAGCACAGAAACACAAATCTCACATGCTCTCATTCATATGTGGCAGCTAAATATTAATATCAATTGATCTCCTAGAGACAGAGAGTAGAATGCCAGTTACCAGAGGCTGGAAGGGTGGTGGGGAGGGAGCTATAAAGTGGGGATGGTTAATGGGTGAAAAAATATAATTAGATACTTAGACAAAATGAATAACATTTGCTAGCACAACGAAGTGTATATAATCAGCAATAAGGGTATACTTTACAATAACTAAAAAAGTGAAATAGGACTATTTCTAACACAAAGAAATGCTAAATGTCTGCGGTGATGTGATAGATACCCCAAATACTCTGATTTGATTAATTCACATTGTATGCCTGTATCAAAACATCACATGTAGCCTATAAAGATACACAACTATTACATATTAATAAGTTTTTTTTTAATTACACAAAGCAAATGAAAAGACGGTGAAGATTCAACCCTAATGCTGAATCCTAAATGAGAATCAACTCACTTCTGAGGTTTCAGATTTCAAGGGACAGAGAAGATGTGAACAGTGGGTCATATCTGTTCTGTGAGACTTGCTTCTACTACCTGGAAGACGCAGGACCCAGAACCGTGGGTGTAGGATCTAGGAGGGATCTTTCCTGGAAAAGCATAAGGTGAAGACATCTGACCACCCAGCAGCATAAGCAGGCCCAATGCACTGAGCTGCTCACTCCCCACGGCACAGAGGAGAGCGGCTGCTGCCTCTCAGTCACTGCTGTCGGCCCTGGGAGGAAACCAGGGCCCTTTATTTTCTCCTTCTTCTTGTTTTCCACTCCACCTCTGTCTGAGAGACTCATCAGTCTGATATCAACACCTACTAGAGGAAGCCAGACCTACGAGCAAAAGCATGGAGTGAAGTCAAGAGCGTTTGTAGCAGTAAGGGAGCCCAAGCAAAGAGTCGGACTTCTTCCTAACAAGGAAGCTGTCATGAAAGAAACAGAAGGAACTTAAAAAAGAAATGCATAAAACTATGCAATAGGACTCCAGGTAAATGTTTTTTTAATTCTGAATTTTAAAATGCAGTTGTAGGATGACAAAATAGCAGTCAGTTGAAAAGTGGATGCGGAATCTGAAACATCAATAGAAGAGCTACCTTACTGCATGAGAGCAAAGACTACCAAGAAAAAAGAAAACAACAAGAGTCACAGAGGATAGATCCGGGAAACACAGGATGCAAAATGGGTGGTAGTTTTGACAAGGAGACTAACGGACAGACCAGAGAACTCAAATGTAAAAAGAAGAAGGACAAACTCTGAGTTCAAAAAAGATATGACTTTTCAAGTTGAAAAGACACATATTGTGTCAAATAGGAAAAATGGAGGGGAAAAAAAGACATACACCTGGTAAAATTTCTGAACTCTGAGAATAAAGAGATTCGCTTACAGGCTTCCCAACAGAGAAAGGCCAGTTTCCAAGGCAGGAGAAACCAAATCAGCAACAGGTTTCTCACCCGCAACTCGGAAAACTCAAAAACAGCGGGACAAAATATATTCAGTTCTTAGAGAATATCATTGTGACCCGTGAATCTTACACTGTTGGATAAAATATTCAGGTGAGAAGGGAAAGATTTCTTTTTCACCACAAGACGACTCATCACGCATGCCACTCAAGTGTATTTTCTAAATAAGTTACTTCAGGGAGTATTCTAATAAATAAAATGAAATCAGAACAAAAATCTCAAGGTAGAGTGAAATATTCAAGGAGTAGGAGTCAGTCAAAAACATGTTTATTAAGTTCTTATTTTGTTCCAGGACACAGTGGTGAACAAGACAGAGCCCCGGCGCTTCAAAAACCTGTGTTCTGGCACCAAGTGTTCTGAAGGAGATTTAGTGGGATAATGAGGACGAGAGGGACTGATAGGCCGGCGCTGCCTCGGCAGAGT
The DNA here is from genome assembly GCA_963573935.1 of Arctocebus calabarensis. Classification (NCBI taxonomy): domain Eukaryota; kingdom Metazoa; phylum Chordata; class Mammalia; order Primates; family Lorisidae; genus Arctocebus; species Arctocebus calabarensis. The sequence continues at coordinate 10,840 of CAUYON010085595.1, read as the reverse complement.
TGGGGATGACGTTCAAGTTGAGAGTTGAGTGTCAGAAAGCAACATTGTGACTCAGAGAAGACCATTCTGAGCAGAAACCAAAAAGTCTCGGAGAAAGAAATAAGCACGATGTGTTGGGGGAGGGGCGGATGGGAGGAAGGCAAGCCCAGGCCGGCAGTGAGGCAGAGATCACTCTCGACCCACTGGACCCAGGCTCCTCTTATTTTAGGGCGCACAGCTAGAAAGCCTTCCCCAGCCTCCCTGGATGCTGGGCGTTGTGACAATTCAGCCAGTGCAATGAGAACAGAAGTGATACTTCTGCTCATAAAAACTACACATGTGCGCTTCTCCCTGCGTTTCCCACCCTGCTTGTTGAAATGGAAATCCCTCCAGCGGGGTGACTTTGAAAGAAAGCTGAAAAGGACAGACAGCCTGCGTTGCTGAATGCCTGTGTGTGGAAGGACAACTCCATCAACCTGTTTACCGCCCTCAGTGTGATGTGAGCAAGAAACCAGCGGCCAGCACAGCTGAGCCCCGGTTGGTTACTGGCCAAATTCATTGCGGCAGAGAGTGCTCTCTGACCCATGTAGGTCTGCGGGCCCCTGTGGAACCACAGTATGGAGTCTGAATTTCTGTCTAAGAGTAATGGGAAGGTTTGGTGTGTGTGTTGACAGAGGTAGGAAGGGGGAGGGGTCAGGGAGTGTCACGATCAGATTGCTCAAGGTTCCGGGTGGAGGGGCCAAGGCACCTGACCCATCAAGAGGCCATTGCACAGACTTGGACAGAGACGACTGTGGCTTTAGAACTGAGAGGCTGTGAAGTGATTGACTTTGGAGAAATTGTCGCATTAGAGCTGATGTGTCGGGAATGAGACATGTGAAAGAGGAATAAAGGGTGACTCAGGAGCTGGAAGAAATAAACTGAGATGTGGACAATAGGGAGAAAATGTGTCTGATGAGAAATCCAGATTTCGTCTTGTTCCTGTTAAATAGAAGATGCCGATTAAACATCCACGAGGAGAGGCGAGAGCTTTGAATCCGGCATTTCCAACCATAAACGAAGGTTGAAGGTTATTGAACATACTGAAGCCTCAACATGTTTCTGAAGCCTGTGACTAAATTAGATGGCACAGGGGCACTGTGTTGGTAGAAGAGACGGAGCAGAGCCCCAGGACTGTCCAGCATTCTGAGCTCTGGTGGGTGAGAGCCAGCAATGGGGAGTAAGGAGTGCCCCTGGGTGGGAGGAAGAGCTGGGCAGTGTGGAGTCCTGGGAGCTGGCTGGATTTCAGTGCTCTGGGTGCAAGTGAGGAGTGCCCCTGGGTGGGAGGAAGAGCTGGGCAGTGTGGAGTCCTGGGAGCTGGCTGGATTTCAGTGCTCTGGGTGTAAGTGAGGAACAAGCAAAGAGTCCATTTTAAATAGCTCAGAGCTTTTTTAATCAAGCACATAAGCAGTGATCTTTTAGTTTCCTGGGGCGGCCATAACAAATTGGTGGCTTAAAACAACTGAAACTTATTCTCAGAGTTCTGGAGACCAGAAGTGTGAAATCAAGGTGTCAGCTCTGTTGGTCCTTTCAGAAGTTGTGAGAGAACATCTGTTCTGCACCTCTCCTGGCTTCCAGAGGCCTCCAGCAAGCCTGGCATCCCTTGCATTGTAGACGCATAGCCTCTGGCTGAGCCCTGCTTCACAGCGTCTTCTCCTTTGTGTGTTTCTGTGTCCGTTTCCCCTTCTCTTCCCTCCCTTCCTGCCTGTCCCCTCCCGTCTCCTCTGTTCTCTTTTAAAGACTTGTCATTGGATTTTGAGTCCACCTTGATTCAGATAATCCCATCTTGGGATCCTGAACTTGATGACATCTACAAAGATTCCTTTTTCCAAATAAAGTCAATTACAGACTCCACGTGGGCTTATCTTTTCGCGGCCATTATTCGACCCCCTGTAAGAAAAGGCAAGTGAGTTAAAGGAATTGCAAGGGAACTATGGTGCTAAATTGTGGAATCCAAGCCAGATGAAAAAGGAAAGGAGGCTGTGAGGGTGGTGATTGGAGAGTGGCTGAGCAAGGGAGCTGCGATATGGGAGGCAGGGGAGGTGACATTGCAATGGCTAATGAAGTTCAGTCACTGATGATGACAAAGCCTGAAGAATGGCAGCTGGTGGGTGACTGAGGTGGTGTCTGAGGAGGGCCTAGGGCTCAGAGGCCAGCATGTCAGCTAAGTTACCCCCAGAAAGGTGACAGAGAGTACCACGCTAGAGGGATCACTGAGCAAGAGGGGTCTGGACAGCACCTCAGACCTAGCAGGTGACAGCTGCAGCTAGATCAGAATGCACAGATGTAAAGGGTAGCCAGCTACATCAAAAGGGGTTAACAGAGGCCATTCTTTAAGAATTTTTAAAAGCTGGGAACCACATTCTAAAGGATTCCACTAAAACCCAATAGTTGGTAGAGGAGGGACCAAGAAATTGGAAAAGTAAAATCACTCAAATAATTTCATTTTGGTGTGGGATATATGGCTGGAATTGAATTGAATAAAAACTATACAGCACTAAAAAGTTTCCTCTTCAGACACTGGGACATGTAATGTATTTACAGAGAAATACAGGCTTGAATATACTCTCCGAAATACACATACCTGATGGAAATCAAAAAGGCTCATCTCGAGAAGCATCCAGATCGTCAAAGGCCAATATCACAAGTAAAAATAAAAACTCTTTCAATGCAGTAAAACTTAGTGAGGGAAAAAACAGGAATGAATAATATACAATAGCATAGGAAACATAAAATAAGGGCAAATATGCCCTTTATTTCAACTATGGCAACTGAATTTAATGTCTCTGTTATAAATAATGATAAAAATCACTAAGTAATCATTAAAAACAATCAGTGAGTAATTTTTATAGGTGTACAATTATGCACCTCAGTATGTACAGTTTACTGTACATCAGTTATACCTCAATAAAGCTGTTTCAAAGACAAAGAAACAAAGGCTCTAAAATTGAGAAAAAATAGACTCCAATTTCATGCCTTATGGGTATACCTCAAAATGACAAAGCCTAAAAAAGCAAGGTGTCTAGGGCAATTTATATCATGTTAAATATAAAGCAGATTTTGAGGCTAAAAGTGTTTTAAAATAGTGTAAATATTGAATAATAATAAGAGATTAAATCTGCAAGGATGTTCTAAGAATCAAAAGCTTTAATGTACAAATATCATGATTCTAAAATAGATAAAACGACAATGCTAGAAATACAACAGATAGACAATTCCACAATCTTATTAAAAACCTCCAACATACCTTAATACATTTCTCTTAAAAATAGCCAAATCTAATAAATAGATGTGAAGTAAAACTATAGACTAATTGAATAATAATTATCAAACAATACATTACACAAGTAAAACTTAATACTCAATAAACGGAAAATGTACTCTTTTCAAACATCTGTAAAACTTTAACCTTTTATTATGGCACAAGGAAAATGTCAATTGTTTCCAAAACAAAGAAAAAGCATGTAACAAGACTAGAAAAAATGTCAAGAAAAACTTAGTTCTATAAAATAAACAAATAAAAAATCCTCTTGGAAATTTTGAAAATTCTCTTATAAATAATCAGTGAATTAAAGAATAAATGAAAAGTAGGAATTTAATTAGGAAAATTTGAGATATTACATACCAAAACTTCCAAGAATGAGCCAAATAGTGATAGTTGGTAGCAAATGGGTAGCCTTTGTGTCATGTGTCAGGAAATGAGGAAGATTGTAAATAAGAAACTAAGCATCCAATTAAAGAAGATAAAAATATAGACTAAAATGGAAAGAAATAATAATTATAAAACATGAGTTATTGAAATAGAAAATAAAAAGAAAACCATAGTCATAAATTATAAAATAAAAAGTTTGTTCTTTAGAAAAAAAATAAAATAGAAAGTCTATGACTTCAACAACAAAAAGACAGCAAACTCCATCAAGAATGGAAAAATAAAATAAAATTACAAACACTAAGAAGATTTAAAAATGTAAGACAATGCACTATGCCACTACTTTGAAAGTCTAGATGCAATGGATGGTTTCCTAAGAAAATATTACCAAAACTGAATGAAAAAGAAATAGAAGCTCTGTTCAGATCAAGAACCAGAGAAAAGTTAAGTCATCAAAACCAAATTGCTAAAAGACCAGTTGACACATTTAAAACGCAAAGGGTAGTGGTTAAGAGTGGAGTCTCTTAGTTTTAATCCTTGCCCTACCTATCACCTAAGTATGGCTGCAAGATTTTTCAAATAAACATACAGTACTCTTACTTTACTTACTGTGTTCTTGGCAGTGCAGAAGTTTTTTGGTTTGATCAGATCCCAGTAATGTATTTTTGGTATTGCTTCAATTGCCTGGGTGTCCTCCTCATAAAGTATTCTCCCAGGCCAATCTCTTCAAGTGTTTCAAGAATTTTTATAGTTTCGTGTCTTAGGTTTAAGTCTTTTATCCAGTGAGAATCAATTTTACTTAGAGGAGAAAGGTATAGGTCCAGTTTCAGTCTCTATGTATACCATGGCATATTATGCAGCTTTTAAAAAAGATGAAGACTTTACCTCTTTTATGTTTACATGGATGGAGCTAGAAAATATTCTTCTTAATAAAGTACACCCCTAATATGAGGCAAATTCTTTATCTTTCAAGTGAAGGCTACAACCCATTTATTGCACAGGAAGATGGGGAAAGGGGAGAGGGAGGGAAGGGGGGAGAGGGTGGGGGAAGATAGGACAAAGGGTGAGATCACATGTGTGGTACATATTTCAAGGATCAGGAGAAGACTTCTAAATACAGATCAAAAATGTTTTCACATTGTAAATGAGAAAATCTCTTGAATGTTATGTCAATCAGGTTGATAAAAATATCTCAGGTTGTATGAGAAGCCCGCACACTGTACCCCATGATTGAACTAATGTTCACAGCTATGATTCAATAAAAAAAAGAAAAAGAAAAGAAAGAAAAGCCCTATTAAATAAGTGGTGCTAGGAAAATTGAATAGTGACATGCAAAAAAATAATGAAATAGGACCCCTATCTCTCACCACTTAACAAAAATTAATTCAAGATGGATTAAATGAAAGCCATAAAACTGCAGGGACTTCAACACCTGCTGACAGAGCTGTACATATTATCCAAGCAGAAAATAAATAAAGAAACATTGGTATTAAACAGAGCTCTAGAACAAATGGGCTTAACAGACATCTACAGAACATTAAAACTACTGAATATACATTCTTTTCATGAAATATTTTCTGAGATTGTTTATAGCTTAGACCACAAAACATATCTTCAAACATTCAAAAAAATAAAAACCATACCATGTGTCTTCTCAGCCCGCATTGAAATAAAACTAGAAATCAATTGCAAGAGAAACACTCAATTCTACACAAAGTTAAAGAAATTAAACAACCTGCTGTTGAATGATTATTGGGTCAGTAATGAAATTAAGATGGAAATCCAAAGATTTCTTGAACTTAACAATGAAAAGTTCACAAACTATCAAAATGTGTGGGATTCAGCAAAAGAAGTCCTACAGGAAATTTTGTAGCCATAAAGGCCTACATCAAAAACACAGAAAGATCACAAATTAATAATTTAGTGACATATCTCAAGGAACTACAAAAAAGAAAAGCAAGCCAAACCCAAAGCCAGCAGAAGAAAGGAAATAACTTTCCTGGTGATGGAAATAAGGAAACAAGGTCCTTAATAATCCATGATGGATTATTATGGTCCATAATCCAGGAAATAAGGTCAGAACAAAATTAAATGAAATGGAAAACAAAAAAGTAATATAAAGGATCAAAGAAGCAAAAAGTTGGTTCTTTGAAAAGAAAAACAGAAATGATAAACCTTTAGCTACATTAACCAGCAATAGAAGAGAAAAGGTTCAAGTAAGCTCAATCAGAAATGAAAAAGGACATATTATGAAAATCTTATAAACTAGAAAACGCAGAGGCAATGGGCAAATTCCTGGAAGCATACAACTACCCATGACTCAATCAGGAAGAAATAGAACTCTTGAACAGACCAATAACAAGCAGCAAGATTGAAGCAGTAATAAAAAACCTTCCAGCAAAAAACTCAAGACAAAATTGATTCACAGCTATTTTTATCAAAGCTACAAAGAAGAGCTAATACCCATACTGCAGAAATTATTCCATAACCTCAAAAAAGGAAGAAATCATCACCAACTAATTATACAAAGTCAATGTTACTTTGATACCAAAGCCAGGAAAAGGTCACAGTAAGAAAAGAATACTATAGACTAATATTCCTTATTAGGAATATTATGTGCAAAACTCCTCAATAATATACTAGTAAACCAAATGCAACAGCACATCTAGAACATAATCCACCATGACCAAGTGGGCTTCACCTCAGGAATGCAAGTATAGTGTAACATACATAAATCAATAAATGTGATTCACCACATAAACAGAAGCAAAAACAAAGACCATTGATAATCTCAATAGATAAAGAAAAAGCATTTGACAAAATTTGGCACCCTTTCAACAAACTAATTATAGAAGGAACATGTCTCAAAATAATAAAAGCTATATTTGACAAACCTACAGCCAACATGAATGGGGGAAGTTGAAACCATTCTCACTAAGAACTGGAACAAGATACGGGTGCCCACTGTCACACTTCTATTCAACATGGTACTGCAAGTCCTAGCCAGAGCTATCAGGCAAGAGAAAGAAATAAAGGATATTCAAATTGGGAAAGAGGAGGTCAAACTGTAGCTTTTTGCTGATGATATATTCTTATATCTAGAAAAGTCCAAAGACTCCACTAAGAGACTCCTGGAATTGATAAACAAATTCAGGGAAGCTTCAGGGTCCAAAAAATGTATAACAGTAGCATTTTGCACACTGATAACAGTCAACCTGAGAACTGAATCAAAAATTCACTACCATTCCTAATAGCTACAAAGCAAATAAAATGCCTAGGAATATACTTAACCAAGGAGGTGAAAATGTCTATAAAAAGATCTACAAAACACTGAAAAAAGGAAGTGCAGATGACACAAACAATGGAAAAAACATGTTATGCTCATGGATTTATAGAATCAACACTAGTGAAATGTTCATACTACCTGAAAAGCAATTCACAGATTAGTACAATCCCATCAAAATATCAACATCATATTTCACAGAACTAGAAAAAATAATTTTACACTTCATTTGGAATCAGAAAAGGGCCCCCAAAACCAAAGCTATCTTAAACAAAAAGAACAAATCTGGAAGCATCACATTACCAGACTTCAAATTATACTACAAGGCTATAATAATCAAATAGCATGGTATTAGCACAAAAGTAGCAATATGGACCAATGGAAAAGAACAGAGAACACACAATAAAACAATACACATACAGTCAATTGATCTTTAACAAAGTAAACAAAATATATACTGAGTAAGAAAAGCCCTATTCCGTAAGTGATGCTAGGAAAATTGAATAGCCACATGCAAAAAAAAAAAAAAAATAGAACCCCTACCTCTCACCACTTAACAAAAATTAATTCAAGATGGATTAAATGAAAGACATAAAATATAAGCCATAAAACTGCAGAAGAAAATGTAGGATAAACTAGGGAAATAATTTATGACTAACACCACAAAGGCGATTACAATAACAACAAAAATAAATAAATGAATGGGACTTGATTAAATTAAAAAGCTTCTGCCCAATGAAGGAAATAATCAACAGAGCAAATAGACATGTACAGAATGGGAGAAAATATTCAAGAATATAGACAAATGGCCAATAAGCATGAAAATGCAAAACAACATGGAAATGCAAATTAGAATCACCTTGCCCTTATTAGAAGGGTTAGATGCTGGCATGGATGCAGAAAGAAAGGAACACTTATGCAGTCTTGGTAGGACTGCAACTTATTACAAAAATCTCTATGGACACAACCTACAATGCATCTTATAAGAGTACTTGTGAAATTTACTAGGTGTAGAATATAAATGTCTTAACACTATAACTTTAAAAAAATGCCGTAAATGCTATATTAACCAGTTTGATGAAAACATTTCAAATTGTATATAAAAGCAGCACATTGTACCCCATGATTGCATTAATGTACATGGCTATGATTTAATTAAAAAAAAATGGGAGTGCCTGTGGCTCAAAGGAGTAGGGCGCCAACCCCATATGCTGGAGGTGGTGGGTTCAAGCCCAGCCCCGGCCAAAAAAAAAAAAAAATCTCTATGAAAAACTTTATGGAGTTTCCTCAAAGAACTAAAAGTAGATCTACCATTTGATCCAGCAGTTCCCCTACTGGGTATCTATCTGAAAAGACACCTGCACTAGAATGTTTATTGCACCATAACTCACAATTGCAAAGATATAGAATTAACCTAAGTGTCCATCAATTCATAAGTGGATTAACAAAATGAGGTGTATATACATATATATGCAATAGATATACATGTGAGATAAATATATATATGTTATATATATACACACACATACATTATCATCATAAAGTACTACTATCATCATGAAGTACTACTTAGCCATAAAAAGGATGAATTGTCCTTTGCACCAGTTTGGATGGAATGAGAGACCACTTCCCTTTTTCTTTTTCTTTTTCTTTTTTAAAGTAAGCATGAAACAAAGTTTATTGAGGAGAAATGTAGGCTTTGTGAGTAAGAAAGCTTACAAAGCAGGCTACATTTACCACAGACAGAAATGGGCCTCCATTGCCAGGGCAAATAGGCAGAGAGGCCGAGACCATTATCCTAAGTGAAGCATCTCAAGAATAGAAAAACAGACACTACTTGTATTTTCTAATAATTTGGAATTTATCAATGGGTGCACATTGGCACAGAAAGAAGTAAAAGTCATTGGAGATCAGGAAGAGGTGGAAGAGTGCTTCCAGGAAGTAAAAACTTATCCACCAGTACAATGAACACTATCCCAGTGATGGGCACACTAACGGCCTATATTCAACATTATACAAGCTAACCACCTTTAGTTAACATTATATAAGTTATCAATGTAACAAAAGCAAATGTACCCTTCATATTTTGATTTTAAAGGAAAAGACTAGAGCAGAAATATACAACAGAAAGACAATAAAAAAATCAAAAAAGTTGACAACCCACATAGCAAAAAGACAGAAGTTTCAATTTCCCAAATCACTAAAGAGGAATTATCACTACAGACTTTTTAAAAATAAAAATATATATTATTAGAGAATACCTTGAATAATTGCATACGAGCAAAGTAGATAACCCAGATGAAATGGACAAATATCTAAAAAGATGTAAACTACCAAAACTTACTCAAAATTCAATGGAAAATCTGAGTAAATTTTCAGTAGCAGGTAAAAAGATTGAATTAGTAATTGAAAATGTCTTACAAAAAGAATCTCAGAAGATGTCATCAGCAATGTTTCTATCCAATGTTTAAAAACCAGTTAACCAGTAGCCAATCCTTTAAAAATTCTTCTGCCCTCCCTACCCCCAAAATAAGCACGAGCGGAGATTATACTTCCAATTCAATCTATGAGGCCAAAATTACCCTAATAGGAAAAACAGATAGAGATATTATAACTACAGACCAGTATCCTTCATGAATATAGGCATAAAAATCTTCAATAAAATACTAGCAAACCAAATCCAACAATTCATAATTATACACCATGACCAAGCAGGACTTATTTAAGGAATGCAAAGTGTTTTCAATATAGGAAAATCAATCAATATTATTATATTGATCATCATAATAAAAAAAGGCAAAAACAAAATGATCTAAAAAGAAGTATTTGACAAAAGCTAACATTCTTTCATAACAAAAACACTAAACAATCTGAGTAAGTGAGAAATTCCTCAACTTATAAGTGACAGAGGGCAGGGACTCTGCCCTTATTCTCATCACTTATGGTTATGCCTGGAGTATAAGTAATAGCTTCTCAAGAGCTATTTGTTGAATGAATGAATGACACGATGGCTATGTCAAACAGTTTGATGAAAACGTTTCAGATTGTATCAATGGGCTGGCGGGTTCGAATCCAGCCAGGCCCGCCAAACAGCAATGATGGATACAACCAAAAAATGCCCAGGCTTTGTGGTGGGCACCTGTAGTCCCAGCTACTTGGGAGGTGGAGGCAGGAAACTCGCTTGAGTCCAGGAAATTGGAGGTTGCTGTGAGCTATGATGCCACGCACTCTATCCAGGGTGACAGCTTGAGGTTCTGTCCCAAAAAAATAAATAAATAAATAAATAAAATGTTTAAGATTGTATATGGAACCAGCACATTGTACCCCTTGATTGCACTAATGTACTCAGTTATGATTCAACAATAAAAAAATGAAAAGTAAAAAAATTGAAAGGTTCAGCGCCTGTGGCTCAAGTGGCTAAGGCGCCAGCCACGTATACCTGAGCTGGCGGGTTCTAATCCAGCCCGGGCCCACCAAACAACAATGACGGCTGCAGCCAAAAAATGGCCAGACGTTGTGGAGGACGCCTATGGTCCCAGCTACTTGGGAGGCGGAGGCAAGAGACTCACTTGAGCCAAGGAATTGGAGGTTGCCATGAGCTGTGATGCCACTGCACTCTAACCAGGGTGACAGCTTGAGGCTCTGTCTCAAAAAAAAAAAAAATGGGGGGGCGGAGCAAGATGGCGGATGAGTAACAGCTTCCTTGTGGCTGGGCACAGTGAGACTGGGGAGAGAGGACTTCAGGCACCTCTGCCAGGCGGGATCTGCCCAGAAACTTCCCTTTGGGGACACAGGGAGACAGCGTGAGGCTTCTGGACACCCTGAGGAAGGCTAAAGCGGCGGAGATTGGGCAAGTGGTTGCGTCTGTTCATTCGGTCTGATCCTGTCGG
>CAUYON010085594.1:0-45443 GCA_963573935.1 Arctocebus calabarensis | reverse complement strand
TTTGCACCAATTGTATTTCAGTCTTGCTAGTACAGTCAATTCCTGTCCCAATGGCAGGAAGGGTCTTCACAATGGCTCTACTGTCATTACATTTGACTCCATAAAAGGGAGTGACACGAGGAAGAGCTTTTAGCCATCTTCGGTGTTTCTCCAGAACATCTCTGAGGTCTGCTACATTGAAGGCATCCTTATCATCAAAAGAGGAAACTTCATTGATTTTTTGGTCCAGAATGTCCTTGGCAGTAAAACCTCCATCAAGCAAGTGGCAGTCAAACTCTTCATTACTAATATTGTGCATGGTTTCCTCATGTTTCTTTGAAAAACTAAGAGAAGGAATTTAAAGCAGTACTTCTAGTTTCTCACAAAGGCAATTCTCTAAGAATTCTGAATCCCACTGTGTGGGTCCTCCGAGCAACAGTGCAAATGTTCTTAGAGCAACCGGGCACCACAGGCCAGCCTCATAGAGAAGCTGGAAAGCTGCCGCCCTTGCAGAGCTGGAGCCAGAGCTGCAGGAGTGCTCGGCTGCTCCCACCACACCCGTCAATGCCTGGCTCCCACCTGCGGGAGACACCGGCCAGAGGTGGTGCCGGAGTAGCTGGCAGAGGGGCAGCGACTTCAGGGTCTGACCTCCACATTTTCAATGTCAATAGAAAATGGGTTATGAAAAAACTGTATGTCATGTTCATGGACTTTAAATCTAAATTGGAACTCCTTTTGCAATTTTTCCAGTGAATCTGCACATGTTTTGTTTGGGAATGCAACAAATGGTTTTTCTGCTAATAGATTTTGCGGGCTAGGATGAGTCCACTGCTAAACAGGACAGGCAGCAGAGGCAAAATCACCCAGCAGGTTTGAGGACCCCTGCTCTAGTCTGTTATTTATACTTTCTACTGCATCTTTAAGTTCCCTGATGGACTGCTTCAATTCCTTAAGCTCTGCTATATCCTTCCTATATTCTTCATATTGTTCATCTCTTATTTCATTTGTTTTTGGATTTCCTTTTGGTTATTTCCCACTTTCTCAGCAACTTCTTTCATTGTTTTTACCATTCATATTTTAAATTTCCCTTCTGTATTTTCTAACTTTTCTTTATAGTGGAATCTTCTGCAGTAGCTACCTTATGATCCCTTGAGGGAGCAACTTGAGGGAGTTGCTCTGGTCTGGTTTTTCATGTTCCCAGGATTTTTCTGCTGTGTCTTCCTCATGTGTGTTTTCTTTTTGTCTGTTTCCTTGGTCTACTTTTTCCTTTCACTTCCTCTTGCTCTTTAAGTTAATATACCTCTGACCCATGGTGTTGAAGTGTCCTTTTGGCAAAGGACTAAAAGGACAAGAAGAGTGAAGAGCAAGAAGGGATAAAAGATAGAAAAAAGAGAGAGATACAAAAGAGACAAGAGAAAAGAGAGGAGGTGAGTAAAAGTGAAGATTGACAAAAAGACGGGAGGAACAGAAAGAGCGAGATGGGAGTAATAGTGATGTATAGTAGGGTGCTGTGATCCACACCAACAAATCCCAACATCTCAGAGCTCTGGGTTTTGTGGGTCCCTTGGTGTCTGTAGCTCTTTGCCAGCCTGAGCAGACACAGGACCCCTTCTCCACCATATAGAGAAGAAAAACATAAATACTATAAATCAAAGCAAAATGAACAAACAAAAAACCTTATGAGATAAAATTGGGTGAAAAAACAAATATCAAGGGCAGAAAAACTAGCAAAAATGAAGTTTTTATTATTAAAAAAGGCAACAGTGAAAAAAATATATTTACACAAGAATCACGAAGATTAAAAAAATAAAGAATAACCTGAGGGGGGAAAATTTGAAAAACAAAAGAGAAAAAAAAATTTATTTGAAAAGAAAAAATATCAGACAAACTAACAACAACAACAACAACAAAAAGAAATAAAAACAATGTATAAATCTCTTTCTGAATATTGCCTGGGCAATAAGTGATCTTCTGCGCTATGAGATATTAATCACAATACAGCTGTATAAGATGCAGACTGGAAGCCTGTACTGACTTCTTTGCCCCCAAACCCCACCAGGTTGGGAGCCTGGATTGAGCCACTTAATATGCATGCCTGAATCTTTCCAAACCATGTCCCTTGGCTGAGTAGTGGCTATCCCAGGAAAGGGTGTGCTGCTCAGATCACCCTGGAAGTGGCTACCTACTTGTCAGGTGTGACTGAATGGCCTTGCTTTGGGACCCTAAGGGTCAAGCCTTCAAGGCAGTCTTTCTACCATGGCTGTACACAGCCTGCAGCTGAAGATTGAAACATCTGCTTTGTATTGTTTGGTCAGTCCCTATCCCTGTTCAAAGTCACTTGCTCACCTACCCAGGTCTCCCAAGGTAACTCAACTGGGTGCCAAGTCCAAAAAACCTCACAGGGAAGGCCTACACTCTCACTCTTACTGTAGCTGCTGATGCCTGAAGCTGCCACAGTTGGTGGCCGAGGATCAAATGCAAATGCTTGCCCTTTTACCACTGCTTTCATTCTCCTCCTGTGGCCCTGAAGTCTGCTGCTTCCCTGTGCTCTGGAAGGGACCTTTCTGAGCAAAGCCACAACCCTGAGTTGCCTGGAGTCTTCTTTCCCCTATCTCACTGTACCCAGTTTTAAAAAAGCTGTTTCTCCTCCTCTGTCTTGCTCCACATCCATCCCTTTGCACTTTTATCAGTGAGAATTTTGTAGAGATAGACAGGGAGCAGATATGGCTGGTTGGTATCCAGAAACAGAAGGATTATTCATGGACATTTATATTTATTTATTTGTTTATTTATTTATTTATTGTTTCACCAAGAAAGGATTTTATTGAGTTGTAACTTTTTTTATTAAATTATAACTGTGTACATTGATGCATTTATGGGGTTCTGTGTACTGATATGCAATGATGAAATGCAATGTGAAATGCAAGGTTTTTATGCAATGTGAAAAGCTGATATCAAGCTGATTAACACATACATCACCTTGCTTACTCATTTGTTGTGGTAAGACAATTATACTCTTTTCTTAATAGTTTTGAAATGTACCATTGCATTACGCACATTAGGTGAGGTGTTCATGGACATTTTTAAAGTGTGAAACTGGCCAGGCACAGTGGCTCACGCCTGTAATCCTAGCACTTTGGAAGGCTGAGGAGGGAGGACCACTTGCGGCAAGGAGTTCCATACCAGCTTGGACAATATTTCCAGATCTTGTCTCTACAAAAAATTTAAAAATGTAGGTAGGTGTGGTGGTGTGCACCTGTAGTCTCAGCTGCTTGGGAGGCTGAAGCAGGAGATTCACCTTTAATCTAGGAGTTTGAAGTTGCAGTGAGCTACTGTTATGCCATTGCATTCTAACTAGGGCAACAGAGCAATAGCCTGAATGGAAAAATAAAAACAAGTATCAACATAAAAATAAAATGGCAAACAACAACTTTTCACATGTAAGAGATAACATATAGGCAAAATAAGCAAAAAAATGAGGATCCAGAGGACAGACTTGGTGTTATCTTGCTGGTAACAATCTCCTCCCTGGCAAAGAGGCTTTCTCCCTTTAGAAAAAGGCCCTATCTGCTTCAGGGGAGGCAGCTTGTTTTTCTATTCAATTTGCATTTCCCCTGATATTAACCTCTTGGTGTGATAGTCACTCTTTTAGCCCCAGGGATCTACAAGATTAAGTGGGTAGGAAGAAAGGGTTTCTTTCCAAAGACTGGTCTTGCTGTTGGCCACAATTAACACCGCTCTCATTTTTCAAGACCTGGCTTTCACTTTAATAGCATTGCTGGTTGCTTATGTCAGATATCATGATCAAACTGCTTCCATGTCTTTTATTCTTCTCAGAAATGTTTTTATTTTTTTATTATTATTATTTTTGTTGAGACAGTCTCACTTTATCACCCTTGACAGAGTGCCTTGGCATCACACAACTAACAGTAACCTCCAACTCCCAGGCTTAGGCAATTAGTTCTGGTGATTCTCCTTCTAGGATTCCGGGGTTAATGCAAATATCCTTAATTTTGTCAAAAATTATTTATGTTTTATTTGTCAATGCCTTCTTCAGTCTGCTCAGTTTCAAATGTAGATATTAAAATTTATCAATGTTTCATTAAAGATGTGGTACCCAGAATTGAGTGGAATATTCCAGTCATGTTGTGACTGGATGTCAATGTTATTTTACTTTCTTATCTGCTATTTTTGATGCAAAGCCACTGAATATTTGCAATTTTCTTTAAAGTAGACAATGACATTGTTACTTCATTTTGCTTGGTGAGGGCCCTTGTTCTTACCTATTACTTTGTAGATCTGATCTTATTTTTAATTTTGGCAGTCAACAACAATTCATCTCTGCATCCTAACACATATGATGCTCACTGCTACAAAGTCATCTGATGCTCAGCCTAGGAAAGTTGATCTGAATGCTTCCATGTAAAGACTCCACTGCTTTTACACAAAGGTGCTGATGGAGTCCAAAATCTGATAGATTTATTGTATGATCATTTTCTTTGGAAGGTAAATTCTCCTCTGTTTTACAGTCCTATTTTTTTTAATTGCTTGTGGATTCATGTAATGTACTAGAAAGGGTGCCTTAATACAGATTAGGGAAGAAAGAAACATGTTCAGGGGAAGTTTTCTACACATTTCAAAACAGAAGAAAAGCACATAATAGCTTTCTGTGAGGAGCCTACGGACTCCATCCTGCATCTGACCTCCAGAGGGCAATGTTTCACAAACTAGACTTCCCATTTCCATTTCTGATCAACACCTTCATCTGATCAGCCCCTCTTTCCTGCGGCTGGCTGACTGATGCACCCTCCTTTAGTTCTTTGAAGACACAATGAGTGAGGAGAATCAGAGGTCAGAAAACACTCAAGATCACCTCAGCAGTTTTTGTCTTTTCACAGAAAGGAGGGACTTGACTAGCCCAAACTTACTCACACCTCTCGTGTCCAAGAACTGGGTTCCATAGCTACTTTCCTGATTTCTCAGGAGAAGAATTTCCAGAAAGACACAGCATCTTCCTTGCTCAATCATGTTCCTGTTGCTCCTGGCAATATTGGGGACGATTTCTGGCCTGAGTGAGTAATATTCAATTATAGTCTCATGTTCTACAGAAGTTAACTGTTTTCTGATTCACATACTTGTCATAGACAAGCCTGCACTGCTTACACTGATACAACATTGATTTTTTCAGGAGATGCCAGAGCCCAGTCTGTGACCCAGCAGGACAGCCCTGTCACTGTCTCTGAAGGAGACTTTCTGGAGTTGGGATGCAACTATTCATACAGTGCAACTGTTTATCTCTACTGGTATGTCCAGTACCCTGGCCAAGGCCTCCAGCTTCTCCTCAGATACTTCTCAGGGGATCCCTTTGTTAAAGGCATCAATGGCTTTGAGGCTGAATTTAGGAAGAGTGAATCTTCCTTCAACCTGAGGAAACATCCTGTGCATTGGAGTGACTCAGCTGTGTACTTCTGTGCTCTGAGACACAGTGCTTGGGACTGCAGGGGGAGCTGAACACAAACTGTGAGATGTTAGGGAGGATGAGTGTCTGAAATATTTTGAATTCTGACAAAGTAGAAGCCATGGTGTTCTTACTTCACAGTATGGAGTGTCTCGGAGACATGCTAAGTGAGCTAGCGTGAGGCTGATATACTTTAATGGTTGGGTATGGGTATTGTGACATGACATGGCACAGGAGAGTTTTGCTTTTCATTCATCATTTTATCCTTCAGTGATCCAAACAAAAGTGAGCCACCTTTTGTAAGCATGTCTTCTTGGATATTTAACTGCCTTTTCAACTTGGTCATTTTATGGTAGTTTCCTTACAGTCTTTTTCCTGGCTCCTCTCAGTATAATAGCATGTTCAGGTAGATTTTAATATTTTATTGGGAATATCAAAGAAGAGTGAATAACTCAAATTCTTCAGTATTTTTTAAAAGACTATTAAGGAGAGAGGAGATGCTAAATTTAGATGCCAAGTTCTACTTATTTTACAGTAAGGCTAATTTTATTTTTCCCAGTTATAACAATTGATTCTTATTCTTTTAGTATCTTAAATTCTGCAAATCTACTTCAGAAATCTTCAAAACAGGTGGGATAGTAATTTTTGCCAATGCTCCTTTTGTCTTCTTTTTTATTGTTATTGTATTTCAGATGATTTCACAGTTGGGATATTAGACATTGATTCTTATCTGTTTAAAATTGCTATAATTATTAATGTGAAAAGTTTAACAATGTCTGATCCCTGAATAGGCATTGGTTAAGTATTGCAATGAGAATTAAAAGGTCAAAAGGTATGTAATAGATGTGTCACTTTCCCTTGACTTTGAGGAATAAAGTGATAAACCTTTTTTTTTTTTATAATGAGTTACTTCATGATATGTGATAGATGTGTCACTTTCCTCTGGCTTTGAAGAATTGAGTAATAAACATTTTTATTCTTATGAGTTACTTTGTTTTTGCCTATCAAGATAACATATAAGTATAATGAAGGAAGAACAAAGTCTCTGTCAACACAGTGTAATAATGCCTGTTTTCTTCCATTTCCCTAATAACAACCTAGTGATGAAAATGCATTTTTTAATATTCCTTTGGAAAAACCTTGGTAAAATGACTAGGACCTCTACTGGCCCATTCTAGAGGTAGACTTTAACAATGGTGAGTGCCTTAAGCCAAGTGTAGAAAGGTAGAATTTTAAGCATTAGTGATATGTGAGGTACTAAGTATTTTGAAGATCAGGAATATTCACTTCAATTTGCCCTTAGTACTGGTTCTTTTCTTTAAATTTGAGCCAGGTACTGTGCTAGTGTCTAGACTTACACAAGACACTTTCTAGCTTCAAAGAAGCTCATGGTGTATAGGAGAGATATAGACACTGCAAAAGATAGTCACAACGTGATTAGTGATAAAGGAGTGGTGTGGGGCAAGTAGAAGAGAGAGTGGTGTGAGTCTAGAGAAGAGAGAGTGACTAACTCCTAACTCTGTCTCTGAGATGGAGGACATCTTCTTGGAGGAGGTTACATATTAACTAGGACTTGAAGACTTTGTATTCTTGAGTACCCGAAGCTTTTGATGTTAATGGCAGCTTTGAAGGGAAAAGGGGGAAGAAAAATGTTGGACTTTTTTGTTTTGTGCTTCCTGATGCTGTCATGGGCAAGAGATTAAGGTTAAGGGAATTATTAAAATACAGAGAATAATGGTGGATTATGTCCAGCGATTTCCCTTAGGCAAAGGGGACACCACTAGAAATCGGCATTATTTTTACATCATATTTATATAGTTATTTGTGATGTGAATGTGGTATGATATACAAAATAATTCATAAGAAATTCATTCTTATTTAATAAGTCTTGTTCTTCAGATTATTTTCTCTAGTATTTCTGAGAAGCTGATTATCTTTGAAAGTTAAGAACACAATAGTAGGTATGAGTGGGAGAAAAGCTAATTTCTTTCAATTCTAAACTGAAGCATAATATTGATGAATAATAACTCCTGGCACCAAGGATTTCACATTATTTATTGGGAAAGTATTTTTCATCTTCATACCAGTAACCTTGCCTGAGATGTCAAAGTTATTTTCTATATATGATTATTTTACAAGTGTGACAATTTTAAAATAATACATAATTATATTAAGGATATTTAAAACATAATTATGTTTGTCATGTGAATAAATTATAACATCTTAACAATAATATTATATATTCATCTCTCTCCATTTTAATAAATATTGTTATACCCCAATATGAAGTTCAAAGTTTTAAAAAATAAATAAACATTACAAATAAAATTGTCATCTTTCTTATTTTTCTCTTTAATCTCATTTCCTCCCTCCCTTTCTCACAATAAAGTTATTATGAATTTTCTAAAATCCATGTTTTTATATTTATAATACACATATGTTTCAACAATGCATGATGCTATATTTTATGTTTTTAAACTTTATATTGGATGCTATCCCATTGTAAGTGTAATTGTAAAATTTGCGTTCCTCACTAAAAATATTTTTGAGATGCAGAAAAATATATAAATTTGTTTTATCATTTTTAACTGCTGTATATTATCTCATTTTATAAATAGATCATATATCCCTTCTTAATGGAAGTCTGAATTGTGTAGTGCAATTGGTAATAATCTTACTTTCAACTAGACAATGAAATTGCAAATCTCAATAGGCCATACAGATATTGGCTTCCCTCACGCCAGAAGTGTTTTTAAGGGGAGTCCCCTAAGCTGTCCACACAGTTCATGAACTATTCTTTTTGTGACTGCTCCCTTCCTTTCTCTCATATTAAGTGCTCAGGTGTGAGAAAGCAAGACCAAACAGGCCACTCAGACTTAGAAACCCCTTATCCAAAATGGGAACTAATATCTCCTGTAAGTTACAAAAATCATTTCCCCAAAGCTATGGAGCCTACCAAGTATTCATAGTCCACTTAGAGTCCAGAAGCAATTTATCAATCAGGACAATTTTTATCATAGCAGTGTTCCTTAGCAATACAGTCAACATTCTATTTTTATTTAGTTTCCAGAGAAACAGAGACAGAAAGTTAACCTATTTCATTCATGTAGCAGATGAAAGAATTTTGTCACTTCTTTATTCAAGGAGTATTTCCAATTTTTTATCACAATGATTCTATAAGGAATGTAATTACAAACATTTCCTTATACATAGGTGGAGAATGCTTATATACCTGGAAGTGACATTTGCCGGGTTATATGATTTGACCTTTTAAAAATTTACTTGCTTTTGCCAGATTGCTCTCAAGATGTTTTTGCCAGTTTTCACCCCCCCAGCAGCAAAGAACACCTTCTTCCTCACATCCTTGTGAACACTTGATATTTTCTGTATCACATCCCCTCTTCTCTACCTATGTTTTTTTTTTTTTTTGGTAGAAACAGAATCTCACTTTATTGCCCTTGGAGTGCCGTGGCGTCACACAGCTCATAGCAACCTCCAACTCCTGGGCTCAGGCGATTCTCTTGCCTCAACCTTCCAAGTAGCTGAGACTACAGGCACCCGCCACAATGCCCAGCTATTTTTCTGTTTTTGCAGTTCGGCAGATGCTGGGTTTGAACCCGCCACCTTTAGTACATCAGACCGGCGCCCTACTTGATGAGCCACAGGCACTGCCCCTCTACCTTTGTTTCTTGTATATCCCAAGTAAACTACAGTAGAACCTCCACAGTGGACCACCTCTCTACATTGACCAATTCCTTAAGTTGACCTAATTTTCATAGCTTGGACAAGCTCCTCATGTACTTATCAATACAGTAGGCCTAGTTCCTGATGTTGACCACTTCCATATATTGACCAGTTTGTTATAGTCCATGGGGTGGTAAATTCAAATGCTGTTTTAAAGATTTGCTTCTGGAGGAACCTAATGTATGCGATTTGGTATAGAAGCAGTCATAAGAAATAGAATGGGTTGCTGGTATTAAATTATTCATGGCAACAAAGATCCCATTTTTAGAGGTAGGTAGGGTGGTCATAAAGGCTGAAAGAATTGGGCATCACAATTAATAATTGTGGTGAATGGACATGGGATCAGATGTAAGTTGTTGCAGCAGTTTAGGTGATATCTTAAGAATCTGAGAAGTATTGTGATAATGGTAATTTTCTGATTTGTACAATTCATTATTTGCTCTTAGATGCCATCATTGTAGAAGAGCAAGAACAAAATTGAACAGATCCAAACCCCTGTGTCTTTCACTAATTCTAGTCAATGAAATCTTCAAAGGCGATGAGTGCTTCTTCTTCTCTGCCTCCCAAAACTTGTGCAAATTCATTTTTGTACTCAGAACCATAAAGAAAAGGGGGCTTTGGGAAATGTAGTTTCCTGTGCAACAATAGCAACAGACTAATCCAGTATAGATGATCAAGAAACATTATTAACAAAAAGAAAACTTTAATGACTTTCTACACACTAGACTCTTTCAATCCAGGGATTTCTCAATTTTTTTTATTACATTCAGTGGTGATGACTCAGGAATCATCATAAATATTTGAGTAGATGGAATGGTTAGAGTCCTAGCTTCAGACAGTAGAATACTGTTGTTATAACAAATGAGAGACTATGGATGAGAAAAGTTAGGGACAGAACTAGATGGCATGGAAGACAGAATTTTACAAAAAGTACATTAATTATGAGACAGTAGTCACTGACTCATGCTTATAGAGTCTCTTCACCTCAGTAACAAACCAAATTTCTTTGAGTCATTTATTGCACACTCAGTAGCACTTATCAAGCAATTTACTAAGTACACATGACACATCTTTAGACTTTGTGGTAGGTCTTAAAGGCTTAAAACATTCATGTAATAATGGAACACAAGTTATTTTTCATTAGCTTAATTTCCACTTTTCATGTGATGGCTCTTTTCATATTTAGTGCCATTATTCTGAAAAGTATAAATAGCAATGTATAAAACATGAAATGGTCATAATCTACATTCAGTTACTATCTACTGTAAATATTATTATTATTTGAGACAGTGTCTTACTAGGTCACCCTGGGTAGAGTGCCATGGTAGTATCATCATAGATCACAGTAAACCTCAAACTTGAGCAATCCTCTTGCCTCAGCCTCACTAGTAGCTAGGACTACTGGGATGGGTCACAATGCACCACTAACTTTTCTATTTTTAGTAGAGACAGGATCTCACCCTTGCTCAGGCTGGTTTCAAACTCCTGAACTCAAGTAATCCATCTGCTTCAGCCTCCCAGAGTATTAGGATTATAGATGTGAGCCACTGTACCTGGCCTACCTGCTGTAATTATTATTGAGTCCTTCTGATTACAAATCATAGTTGTGCAAGTTTCTCTAAGTTTAAATTACATTTCACTTGATAAAGGTAAGGATGTGGGTCACTGGTACTGTGGTTTGCAAATTTTTTTTTTAATTAAATCATAGCTGTGTAATTAATGCAATCATGGGGTAAAATGTGCTGGTTTTATATACAATTTGAAATATTTTCATCAAACAGGTTAACATAGCCTTCACAGAATTTTCTTAGTTATTCTGTTAACTTTCATATAAAAGCTCTAACTTAGTTTCATAGTAGGACTGAGTACATTGGACACCTTTTCTTCCATTCTTGAGATACTTTGCTAAGAAGACTGTAGCTCCATCCATGTAAACATGAAAGAGGCAAAATCTCCATCTTTTTTTAAGACTGGATAATATTCTATGATGTACATATACCACAATTTATTAATCCATTCATGGGTTGATGGGCTTTTGGACTTCTTCTATGACTTAGCAATTATGAATTGGGCTGGCAGTAAACATTCTGGTACAAATATCTTTGTTATAATGTGATTTTTGGTCTTCTGGATATATACCTAATAGAGGCATTGTAGGATTGAATGGCAGGTCTATTTTTATGATCCCTAAGTGTTCTCCAAACGTCTTTCCAAAAGGAACGTGTTAGTTTGCAGTCTCACCAGTGGTGTAGAAGTGTTCCCTTCCCTTTTCTCCACATCCACGCCAACATCTCTGGTTTGGGGATTTTGTGATGTGGGCTAATCTTACCAGAGTTAAATGACATCTCAAAGTAGTTTTGATGTGCATTTCTCTGATGATTAAGGATGATGAGCATTTTTTCATGTGTCTGTAGGCTGTGTGCCTGTCTTCTTCAGAGAAGTTTCTCTTCAAGTCCCTTGCCCACCCTGAGATGGGATCATTTGTTTTTTTCTTGTTAATACGTTTGAGTTCTTTGTGGATTCTGGTTATTAAACCTTTGTTGGAGACATAACCTGCAAATATCTTCTCCCATTCCGAGGGCTGTCTGTTTCATTAACTTACTGTGTTCTTGGCTGTGCAGAAGCTTTTAAGTTTGATCAGATCCCAGTACTGTATTTTTGATGCTGCTTCAATTGCCAGGGTGGGTACTCATAAAAAATTCACCCAGGCCAATTTCTTCAAGAGTTTTCCCTGCACTTTCTTCTAGTATTTTTAGAGTTTCATGTCTTAAGTCTAAATTTTTAATCCAGTGAGAGTCTATCTCAGTTAATGGTGGAAGGTGTGGGCCCAGTTTCAGTCTTCTACAGTTTTCTAGCCAGTTCACCCAGCACCATTTGTTAAATAGGGAATCTTTTCCCCACTCAATGTTTTTAATTGGCTTGTCAAAGATCAAATAACGATAAGTAGCTGGGTTCATCTCTTGGTTCTCTATTCTGTTCCAAACACCTACCTCTCTGTTTTTGTGCCAGTACCATGTTGTTTGAATTACTATCAATTTATAGTATAGTCTGAGGTCTGGTAGCGTAATTCCTCCTGCTTTGTTTTTATTTCTGAGTAATGTCTTGGCTATTTGAGGTTTTTTTCTGATTCCATATAAAACTAAGTATTTTTTTTTTTGAGATCTTTAAAGTATGACAGTCTAGTTTTAATAGGAATTGCTTTAAAATTACATATTTCTTTGGGTAGTATGGTCATTTTAACAATGTTGATTCTTCCCAGCCATGACCATGGTATGTTTCCATTTGTTAACATCTTTAGCTATTTATTTCCTTAGAGTTTCATAGTTCTCTTTATAGAGATCTTTCATGTCCTCTGTTAGGTAAACTCCCAAATATTTTATCTTTTTTGGCACTACTGTGAACGGAATAGAGTCCTTGACTGTTTTTTCAGCATGACTATTGTTGGTATATATAGAGGCTACAGATTTATGAGTGTTGATTTCGTAACCTGAGACATTGCTGCATTCCTTGATCACTTCTAAGAGTTTTGGAGTAGAATCCCTAGTGTTTTCCAGATATACAATCATATCATTGCAAAGACTGAAAGTTTGATCTCTTCTGATCCTATGTAGATTGATTGCCTTTCCTTGCCTAATTGTGATGGCTAAGACTTCCATTACAATGTTAAAAAGCAATGGAGACAATGGGTAACCTTGCCTGGTTCCTGATCTGAGTGGAAATTATTTCAACTAAACTCCATTCAATATGATATTGGCTGTGGGTTTGCTGTAGATGGCCTCTATCAGTTTAAAAAATGTCCCTTCTATACCCATTTTCTTAAGTGTTCTGATCATGAAGGATGTTGGATATTATCAAAAGCTTTTTTTGCATCAGTTGAGAGAATCATATGGTCTTTATTTTTTATTTTGTTTGTAT
The DNA here is from genome assembly GCA_963573935.1 of Arctocebus calabarensis. NCBI lineage: Eukaryota > Metazoa > Chordata > Mammalia > Primates > Lorisidae > Arctocebus > Arctocebus calabarensis. Next base: position 32,347 of record CAUYON010085594.1, on the reverse strand, counting down.
GCTGAATTATATTTATAGATTTATGTATATTGAACCAGCCTTGAGACCCTGGGATAAAACCCACTTGGTCATGGTGTATAATTTGTTTGATGTGTTGTTGGATTCTGTTTGCTAGGATCTTGTTGAATATTTTTGCATCAATGTTCATTAGTGGTATTGGTCTATAATTTTCTTTTCTTATTGGGTCTTTTCCTGGTTTGGGGATCAAAGTGATGTTTGCTTCATGGAATGAGTTGGGTAGTATTCTTCCTTTTTCTATATTTTGGAAAAGGTTGAGTAATATATGTACTAGTTTCTCTTTAAAGGTTTGGTAGAATTCTGTTGTGAACCATCTGGTCCTGGGATTTTCTTTTTAGGGAGATTTTGTATAGTTAATGCTATTTCAGAACTTGATATAGGCCTATTCAACAATTCCATTTCATTTTGGCTAAGTCTTTGATGGTGGTGTGCTTGCAAGTAGTGGTCAATTTTCTTCAGATTTTTATGTTTCTGAGAATAAAGTGTCTTGTAATATTCATTAAGGATTTTTTTTAATTTCTGAGGAGTCTGTTGTTATTTTGTTTTTTACCATTCCTGATTGATGAAATGAGAGATTTTACTCCTTTTTCCTGGTTAGATTAGCCAAAATTTTATCTATTTTATTGAGCTTTTCAAAAAACTATCTTTTTGATTTATTGATCTGTTATATAAGCCTTTTGTTTTCAATTTCATTTAATTCTGCTCTAATTTTGGTTAATTCTCTTCTTCTGCTGGGTTTGGGATTGGAATGTTCTTCCTTTTCCTATTGCTTGAGATGTTGCATTAAGTGGTTAACTTCCTCTCTTTCTGTTCCCTTGAGGAAGGCTTTCAGTTCTATAAATTTCCCTCTTAGGAGTGCCTTTGCAATATCCTAGAGGTTCTGACAATTTGTGTCTTAATTATTTTATTTTTCAAAAATTTGGTAATTTCCTTCTTAATCTCATCTATGACCCAGTTACCATTCAGCATAAGGTTATTGGCTTCCATGTTTTTATAAGAGTATGGAGAGTCCTGTTGTTACTGAGTTCAACTTTAATTTCATGATGGTCTGAGAAAATGCAAGGAATAATTTCTATTGTTTTAAGTTTTCTGAGGTTAGACTTGTCACCTAAGATGTGATCAATTTTGAAGTGTGTTACATGGGCTGGTGAGAAGAATGTGTATTCAGTTTTGTTAGGATGAAATGTTCTGTAGATGTTTGTTTAATCCAAATGTTGAATGGTTAAGTTTAAGTTTAACATTTCTTTGCTTAGCTTCTTATTGGAGGATCTATCAAACGCTGCCAAAGTAGTGTTAAAATCTCCGAGTATTATGGAGCTGGAGGAAATCAAGTTGCTTACATCTGATAGAGTGTCTTGTATAAATGGAGGTACATTCTGGTTTGGTGCATAAATGTTAATAATTGAAATCTCATCATGTTGAGTGTTACCCTTAACATATATGAAGTGACCATTCTTATCTTTCCTTACTTTTGTTGGTTTAAAGCCTATTGTATCTGCAAATAAAATTGCAACACCTGCTTTTTTCTGCCTTCCATTTGCCTGAAATATAGATGACCATCCCTTCACCTTGAGCCTATATTTATCTTTTAAGGTAAGATCAGATTCTTGTATTCAGCAGATATCAGGCCTGAGTTTTTGTATCCAGTCAGCCAACCTGTGCCTCTTTAGAGGACTATTTAAGCCATTGACATGAATTGAGAATATTGATAAGCCTGCTAGAATTTTGGGTATTGAGATTTTCAAAAGTCCAGTGGACATTTTTAATCCTTTTGCCACTGTGGAAGTTGGAGTTTGATCAACAATTTCTGAGTGACTTTACTTTTGTGGTGGAGGATTGCGCTGGTCATCATGGAGGATAAGTCTGAGAATATCCTGGAGAGCTGGTTTAGTTATGGCAAATTTCTTCAACATGTGAATGTCATTAAAGTATTTAATTTCTCCATCATAAATGAAACTCAGCTTAGGTGGATACAGGATCCTTGGTTGAAAGTTATTTTGTTTAAGGAGATTAAAAGATTGATGACCAACCTCTTCTAGCTTGAAAGGTTTCAGCAGTGAGATCGGCAGTCATTCTAATATTCTTCCCCTTGTAGGTTATGGTTTTCTTATGTCTGCTTGCAGAATTTTCTCCTTCATATTAGCTTTGGCAAAGTTTATTATAATGTGTCTGAGAGGTGCCTTAGTTGGGTTAAGTCATGCTGGGGTTCTGAAACTGTCTGCTATCTGAACTTCAGAATCTCTTGGCATGTTGGGGAAGATCTCCTTCATTATCTCATGGCATAGAGCATCTGGGCCTTTGGATGTAACCTTGTCACCTTCAGGAATTCCTATAAGGCAAATATTAGTTTTTTTTTTAATTATCCCAGAGCTCTCTGAGGGAATGATGTGATTTTGCTCTCCACTTCTCTTCCTCTCTGAGCATTTGGGAGTGTTCAAAATCTTTGTCTTCAATGTCAGCTGCAGCCAACTGGAGCCAGGGTCATAGCAGCTTCGGGGAGAATGCCTCATAATTAGGGTTTTTATTTGGAGTTTGAGACAGCTGCTGGTCTGGTTCCAATTTTCAGATGAGTTTTAAATAAGGTTCAAACTTTAGGTAGAGAATATAGGTTTATTTTTCCATTAATTAAGGCTGAGCCTCACTTTCCAAGAGCTTAAAAATATATTAAGTTTACTCCATTTCTTTTTCTAATGATTTTGGTGGCAAGAAATACCATGCATAAGTGGTATTTAATTTTCTATGATTAAATGTATCTGATTCTAGTTATGGGTATTTCATACACTTCAGTGTTTAATAATGATGCTTATAATAAAATAACTGAATATACTTAGTACCTTTCAAATCACAATCCCATTCCCCCCAAAGAAACCCTAAGATTTAAACATCTAGTATACTTTTGAGTACCTTTTAGTATTCTATGTAATTAAAAATTGGGAATATAGTAAAGTGCTATTAACCTGGGTGTCCTTTCTCTACTGCCTTGTTAAGTAAAATAGAGTTGATAGAATTATGTGTCATAGTTAAGAACTCTTCATGGTTGTTGACACCATTTGGTTTTACTTTGCTTATCAGAGTGGTCCTTGTCAATCTCCTCTGTGTTCCTCTCTGATCAATAATGAACAACTTATCAGGAATATCTTTAAAACAAAATATTTGGCTTCTGAAGCCAATGCATACTTGTGCTAAACAGACACTAACAGATTGCTCATGGGGTCTGGCATTCTGATTTGGGGATACATATGCTGAGATTTCCCCTATTCAATTTTTTGAAATGAAGATTGCTTATGGTAGTCAGATATTTCAATATCTTTTTAAAAAACAATTCAGCTTCTGTGTTTATCTGGTACATTTCCATTATAAACAGAGAGTTTCTTTAGCTCCAAATTGTTCAGGTCACTGAAGACAGCTTACTTGTAACTCCTACTTGATGTGTCACCAGGAATTAAGGAAAGACCCAATCTGTCTGTCATTAGACATCACAGAGTACACATACCTCCAAACCCAGGGAGGTTGGGAGAAAAAAAATGATACTGGGATAGAAACAGTTCCATGGGACACATCTCCATGATGTAGCTGGTCTGTGACTTGAGCCATCCACCTAACCATAATGTGTGAATCAAGAGATGTAAAATCTTACATGAATGGAAACAAATGAAGCCCTCCCAGAAACATCAAGAAGCTGAACAAGTTGAAACTGGCATGGTTGAGTCAGAAAGGGCATTGTTGACTGTGTTCTTGGAAGTGAAATAATGGACCATAATATGGTCTGCTCAAAACTTTCAGAGTGACCCATGTATGGATACTGTGGGAGACACTTTTTCAAAAAATGAATAGCATTTTGGACACTGTTTATTACAAGTTTATATATTTATTATATTTGTTCATAAACAAATATATTTTGGACCTGTTTATTACAAGTTTAATTACTGTTGTTGTTACATAGAGCACATGTTCACAGTGGGAAGTCAATAACTCACTTATAGCTGTATTAGACTGTAATAGATTTCAAGACGTGAAGGTAAGATTTTCCCATACAAATTTTTATTCCTCTGGCAAATCACCTCTAAACTCTAATAGGACAAAAAAGAAGTTCTCATACCACTTTTTTTCAATAAGAAATTATGAAGAAAATATAAAAATGAATTAATATATGCTTAGAATTTCTGGTAGATTTACTAAAGACCAGAAAAACCTACTGAATGAATGATTTTGATCCTCTTATCCTTGACAGGTGACTTCTGAGGATACAGGTAATAGCTGAAAAACTACAGTGGAATGAACTTGAAAGATGTGTTTAACATTTTGTGCAGACTTGAGTGACTATATGCTTTGCAGCCCCCTATATAGATGGTATAAAGGAGCTTAGCTGCTCAGAAAACTGTCAACTTCTGAGTCCAGTTTTCTCTGAAATCTGGCAAAATAATGGCACTACTGATAGAAATTCAGCAATTGCATAATTTTATCCCAGCTTCTTCTGTGGGAGACATCATTTGACAGCAAATATGATTGGACCATGTGACTAAAGACGCACTACTATTTAGGTTAGGATTATAAAACATAAGAAGACATGCAGGGGACAATTCTGCATATAAGTATGAGTGGTGGAAAGAGAAAATTACATATGCTACAATTTCATGGATGTTTTGGTTTTCTTATTTCTACAGATTTGATTAGCAGTAATAAATTACATATCTAAAGGAATTTATTGCTCTTTGTACATTACCTAATTTGATACTCATAAATCTGTAAGAGCAGGTATTAGTAATATTATTGCAATCTGAAAGACTTACAATAAAAAAATTTAAAGATCATTTACAAAAACTTTTCCTTTCTTTTTCTTTCTTTCTCTCTGTCTCTTCTGTTGGCCAAGAAACATTTTTTTCCAACCAGAATGTTCAGGTAGAAATTCATAAAACAGATTGAAGTGCCATTTTGTTTGCTTTTAAGTTTAAATTTATAACATTTTTGTTTATAAAATCAATAAACACAATGAGCTGTCTTGACAAAATTAAAATTAGAAATTGATTCTGAATGTCAATAGGCATAGTGTATTTTCCACAAAATCTATGTTTATTTATTTTTTATAAGTAAATTATATTAATTTCCTATTTTCTGTTCATTTCTAGAATTTTTCATTATACAAAATTAGAGATTATTATTATTCACATCAATTAGAATTTGTAGTTGGTAACTAATTTTTTAAAAAATAGATTGACTTTTGGTTTCATAGTATCCTTAAAGTATTCCTCACATCTAAAATATAAGTAATTGATACTTTATTTCAGAGTTGAATCACTAACAATCTTGCTTATGTTAGTCCTTATTACAAATGTAAAGATCAAATGGAAAATATACTATTTATAATCTTTCCTAATTTGATATTATCACAACACAGTATTTTATCCATTGCTAACTATTGCACAAGTTACTTGAATGCTTTGATAAGATCATGCAATAAATAGATGCCACTCCAGACTCCACTAGCAAAAATACACATGCTGGGACTGCTGGTAAAAGACAGTCAATTGAGCACATGTCTTTATATATGTTCTTGCATGTAATTCAACTAAAATACTGAATATGGATTTTTTTTTCAGAAAAAGAATAAGCCCTCAAGGACAAAGAAAATAAGTGAGGAGACACAACCCATTAAATGACATCACCAAATTTTGAGAAGACAGAAAGCTGATGGATAAGTAACTGACACAGAAAAACAAAAACCAGGAAGTCTGCATTTCTATGGAGACAAATAGGTAGACCATCCACCCCACAAAGCCACAGAAAGGCTCGGGGGTGAGCAGAACCAGGTGAACTGGAAAATGGTGGAAATTTCAAGGCTGAATCGAGGGAATGACTGGGTATCTAGGTAAGGAATAGTTAGGTACCTGGATAACCATCCCTCCTCCACACGGCTAATGACAAACATGCCATGAACCCTGAAGCAAGCCACAGCTTTATAGAAAAATTAGAAAGCATAGAAAAATTGACTTAGTAGGACCCTGGATTTGGGAACATACCATCTTGTAGGGGATGGGGTTTTCATACTGTTGACATGATGTGGCTGTTGCTGAGTGGTGTTCACTGTTTTTGTTGCTTATTTTTCTGTACCCTATGATGTCACTTCTGATCCTATCCTTCAATTGACCAGGATCCTTCTTTAGAGAAACTGAATTATTCCATAGTAGACTCAAATACATTGACAATTATGTGCCTTGATGACAGCTTATTTTTTTTAACACTCTAGAGCACAACTCACTTATAATAAGCTCTGTACCTGAAAATAGATTTTTCTATTATCTTCTTAGTGCCTTATTTTTTAATCTGAATGGCAGGCAAGATCATTACAGATTACAGGAAAAACTTTAACACAGACAACAGAGACCAAAATATGAGGTCTAATGATTAAGTCCACAAACTCATCCTAGAAAAAGTAGTACATATCTTGTTGCTAAATTTCACTATGGTCAACTCCAAGGTAGTCCCTGTGGGAAGCTATACACCGATGCCAGCACCTAGTCCACCCTTTTTCTGGAATGACCATCAGAAGTGACATCATAAAGCACACAAAACGAAGCAACAACAATAGTGAATGTCACTCAGCAAAACATAGCCAGGTGTCAGCATGAATGTGGCTGTGGGAAGCTGATACACAGGGCCCTGAGTTGTTTGTACAGTGCTGCCAACGAAAGCACATGGTGGCAAGTTTGTGGACTTCATTGTCAGACTTCATACAATGACAGCTCTGATATCCTCTAGTTCAAGTCCAACTAAAACGTAAAAGAGTATGTCTGTAAGTAGATGCCATGCTACTATCACTGATGAACTTATCCAATTAGCTAACAGGAAGTCAGAACTCTAAGACGACAAGACAAAGGATTTCTAAGAATTGATACGGGAGTAGAAAACTGGATTAATGGCAGAAACGATGTATGTAGTGGACATTTGATAACAATAGGGTTACTAAAGAGCAAACTGAAGGGAGGTCAGACATGAACTAGAAGAAGGGAGGACCCAAGATAATCTCCAAATAGTTTCTGATTTTTACTAACACTGATTCTCAACATCTGATTCAAAACTAATTTTTTCTATAAATTCAAATTTTAACATTAAACAGGCAAATATAAGTGTTTCAAAGACAAAACTGTGCCCAGCCCAGCCTGTGTGTCAAATGTCAGATACATTCTCCCTTGAGGGGCAAGACACTGCTCCCGGCTGTCCTTGGAAGCATTATCCATCATTATGGGTTTTCTGAACTTGCAGGAAATTGTGTCATTCCCAATAGTAAATTGAATGTTTTCCTGGACGGAGGGAGACATTGACACCGATAATGAGTTATAATGTACCAAGAAAATGCATTTAAACCTCTTGTTGTGAGGACAATTTGTTAGTAAATAATAGAAGAGATTTAAAATGAGGCTAAAAGTTATAAATTATTAAAATCTATTCTTGACACAAGCAGCACAAAGACAGCAAATGCACAAATTTGTCCAATATTCCTCAGTTTTGCATGTAGATAACACTGACATGCATTTCCAGATCCCAAATCAGTACCATCAGCGACAGTGCTGGGCGCGGACCAGGCATCTTGCCTTCCGTGCACTCGGCATGACTGCAGGCATTTAATTTAGTCCGGTCATAAGTACTCTCTCTGTAAAAGGTGCTGCTTGGTTTGGAGAAACAGAAAAAGGAATACAGGACTCCATTATGAATGATAATCTGTAGTTTGTGGTGAATGAAGAAGAATCAACACATATGATTTTTTGCCACATCTTGACCTTCGGATTAATATTTTATTATATCTGGTTTAAGTGGAAATTTTTAACCTTTTGGAACCTCCACATTTTGAGAAATACATTAACAAGCTAATTCCCACTACTCCTGATTCTAGAGTGGCAAAGCCATAAGCCCCGAAACTTACCCCAGAAGAGGACACTGTGCTTTCTACTGTCGTCCCTTTCCTTTGTTAAATCTCCCCATTCTGTTGGCCGTAGGACTCATCTTAGGCCTATTACTTCTTACTTGTACCTTTGCAAATGTTGTGTAATTTTGAATGCATAAGGGTCTGTCTGTGTCCGTCTCTGACATTAGCTTTGGGTAAGCAGACATAGAAGAGAACAGTGCATCTTCCAAGGACCAAAATACTTGCTCATCAATAAACTGAATCAAGGATCATTGGCAAAATTCCTAAGCCAGATATTCTATGTGAAAAAGTTTTAGTATCACTGGACGGTGTTGAGACTTAGTAAATCTATACAAGAGACATAAATTACTCAATGACATTGACTGGGTTCGAGTGTTATTCTCACAGCCCAATGGAGTGGCATCTTAGAAAGTGAACACTGGTCCTTTTTCCAATCACTCGGAGTGTCTGTAGTCATTGCATTCCAAGGTTATGTGGGGACAACGAGTTTTGTCAGTTAACAAAACCCACGTAGGTCAATGCCATGTGGACATTCTGTCTTTGATGGTGAAAACTTTACCTTTAATATTAACTATTAATAGTTTATCCATACTTTTAACCAGCAACAGAGAAGATATGGAAGAACTAATGTACATCTGTCATTACTATCATATCTCATCAAATCTGAGACACCACTGGTATCACAGATGTTAAAATGTGAAGGAAAAAGTCTTTTGAAATTGCTGAAATGTAGTATTTGAAAACAACTCTGGCACATGATCTACTCACCAAGGGTCACTAGTGGCCTTTTTAAAAATAAAAATGAACACCAACACGTGGCCAGAAGGTTGCAAGTTACAACTCTCATGAATGACTTTAGCAAGGGTTTGAGCAGATACCATTTTAACATTTCTCTGCTGTGACAAATCTCATTTCAGTTAAAATGCCTTGTGATTACACAGTACTATTTGTATGGTGCCCCTTTTAGCTTTTAGGTCACTTATATTTTGTCAATCAGTCCTACAGTGTTATTTATTTATCTATACTTAATAACCATGCAGCAGAGAATAATTTCTCTGGCCTACCATGGTAATTTGTACAATAATTTCACCCCTGCTGCTGTAAACTTGAATTCAACCATAGCTATGATTGCTAAAATTAAGATTTCTAGGTCACTTCTCAGCCTCTGTGGTTCCTGTCTTTCATCATATTTCCTACTCTGTCTTCTTAAGTCAAAGTACTGTTCATCAAACACATGAGCAAAGAAATATACCAGTTGTTTCTTTCAAATGTGGCTCCTACTTGACACAGCACGTAGTATTCATGTACTGGTGTGAACTTGAACCTCATACCATAGACATGTATATCTTCAGGTTAAATTCTGGGAATTGTGAAAAGGGATACTTTCAGATGTTATGATAACTAAATGGATGAAGAGAAAGGATCAATATTACTGACCAAGAGAACTGAGTGCATCCCAGAAACAAGTAGACATTGTAGAGGCAGGATTTCTCCAACATGTGACAATTTGGTGGCAAAGGCTTTTTTGAAAAGGGATATTTTTTTACTTTTGCACAGGCAATGGTCTTTGCATTGTGCCAAAAGAGGGAGACTGTGAATTGGGGTTGGGCAAGTGGTTAACGTCCTCTCAAAGCTCATTATCCTTAGTATTTGAGAGCAGGAGCAGAAGTGTGAATTTGTAAAAGAATTTCCTACCAAGATAGGAGACACAATTCCTAAAATATCTAAGTCACGTCCTTTATTTTTCTAGACTCATTAGTTTTCAGTTGTTATTTAAAAAGGAATGCAATTCTGTTTCTTTCCAATTATTCAATTATTTTAAGCTCATTTTAAGTGATGGTCATTTCTTTCTCCTTATCGTGGGTTTTTCCTTTCTGGGTCAAGCCTATGAGGTCTCTGTTTCTTCCACTGTGGGCTTTTAACTGGTTGGAATAGGTTTGTCATGAGTGACTGTTTTTACCCAAAGAGACAGGAATCTCACCTGCAACACAATTGAAAATAAGGGACATCGCAAATGCCATTTAAAAAAAACCTTCAGATTACTCTGATAGTACAAGCAATTAGGTTACATTGTTTGTATTTGTTAGATAAAGTCCAAGTTGTAGTTGAGCTCTTCACCCACAAGGTGTGCCATGTACCCTTGTGCCCATTAGGTGGAACTTACAAGAATTCTCCCTGTACCTGAATTTAATTGTATTTTTCTCTCATGTGAGCATGTAGTGGTTCATCTGCTGGTTTCATATTATTATTGAGTACACTGGATACTTGCTTTTCCATTCTTATGATACTTAACTAAGGAGAATGTTCTTCAGCTCCTTCCAGCTTTATACAAAATATGCAAAGTCGCCATCTTTCTTTATGGATGGATAATATTCTCTGATACATACATACCACAGTTAATTAATCTGTTCACTTGGATTGATTCCACATCTTGGCAATTGTGAATTGAGCTGCAATAAACATTCTAGTGCAAATGTCCTTATGGTAAAATGATTTTTTTACACAACTGCCATGGTTACATAGAACTTTATTGTAGACACATGGAACACAGTGAATCAAGTTTCTTGGGCATGTTTACGTGACACCAAACACAGCGACCTAGACAACAAAACCTGCAGTGCGGCCTTCTTTGCAGGTGACAGGTATTTTAATAGCCATCTCCTGGCTGGTGACTGCTGGAGGCTGTCCAGAGAAGTTCTGGATCTGAAACCAGCTTCAACACTTGCTGGTCATGACTTCGAACAATCCACTCACATTTTCTAACATCTCTACTTCCTCATCTGAAATGTGGCAGAAATAATAGCCATTTCTTAAATGCATCATGAGTATAATTTTTAATGCATGACACCACCATGCTTCTGAACAGCACTGAGTCAGCACAGCATGAATGTGAGTTTCCTTCTCCCAGGGTAAGGATGGCTGCTTAATAAATTACAAAGCTCTATGTGAATGCAAGTGATTTTTGTTAACATTGTGTTGTTTCAGGATTCTGATTTTTACAAAAGAGTATTAAAAGGGAAAAAGAAACTGAACTACTGTCTTACAGTATCCCAAATAAGTACAAAATAAATCATCTTTCTCGCCATGCTCCAGACTTTTTCATCACTTATGAGCACAGATATTGAAAGTCAAACAAAGGATTTTCCTACCTCAAAGCATTTTTTTTCCTCTTTATCTTTCTTTTCCGACATCAAAAGTACCCTTTTGAAAGTTCGTAAACATGGGAGAAAAGAAATACTAAATCCAAAGCTCCCTTTCTTTTTCTTGGACAAAAATGATGATTTTATGCATCTGGAATACAAAAGAAAGAATTGAAGAGCAGTTCTGATTCAGCCGGTGGGCTCCTTCGCCCTGTACGTGCACCTCTCAAAGTGGGCATGCGTCTCTGTTTGTAAATACCGGTCATGTTCCCAGACTTACAGGATTGAGACAGGGTGAGGTCTGTGCTGGTTACCTGTACTAAGTCACGTAGGATATCTATTTCTGCTAAACAATGTTCTTGGCCCCATCATTGCTATTAAAGTCACAAATTCAGGTTTTAGATTCCTTATCAATTCTTTGCTGAATCGTTTTAAATGAATCATTTATACATCCAGTTATGGAAACCAGGAAGTTCCCTAGGTAGATTTTAAGGCTCCATTGGCTTTCATTTTATGCATTTTCAAATCTTTTCATTGTAAGATGCATACTTCAAAACATATTTTTATTTATTTTACTGGCTTGCTTAGTGACTTTTTGTAACTGGTGACAGCATTTTGGAAGACAACACATGTAGTCTTTGCTTTACATCACCCATATCCTTTTCACATAATTCCCTTAGAACGTCCACCACCTATTTTTAGATACTCGATTGGGTTTCATTTGCATCATATATAGACTTGCTGATTTTACAATTCATTTAAACTTAGGAAATTGGACCAGTCTTTTCATTAAATGACTCGATAATTTATGAACATAGTAGAAGAATAAAAATGTTTAATCTAAAAAAGCATATAAATACTTTTTCTGACATTATATAGTTTCAAGTAAGAATAAAAAGTCCAGTGCCAAGATACTTGTTTCATGTATATTATTACCTTATGCTCTGTATGTTTTTAATAATACCATGAAAGAATACCACTGTGAAAGTTACACTAATTCCAAGCATGACAAAGGTGAATTAGGATTATAGAATAAGTATCAGAAGAAATCAAAAATATGTTACCATATCTTGGCACCTGTAGCTCAGTAAGTCAGGCGTCAGCCACACACAACGAGGCTGGTGGGTTCGAACCTGGCCAGGGCCTGCTAAACAACAATGACAAACGCAACCAAAAAATAGCTGGGCATTGTTGTGGGTGCCTGTCCCAGCTACTTGGGTGTGTACTGTACTGCTACTTAAGGCAAGAGAATCTATCTCTTAAGCCCAAGAGTTTGAGGTTGCTGTGAGCTATGATGCCACAGCACTCTACTGAAGGTGACATAATGAGACTCTGTCTCAAAAAAAAAAAGTGTTATCATTTATTTGGAATAAAAAGTGTTATTATTTATTTGTTCTAAGTGTTAGCCCTTAGAACATCAATCAGGAATGCCAATGATCTAGGAAGATCTACCATTATTGAAACTCTATTCAAAGAAATTAAAAGAAAAAATAGAAATGTTTAAAGCACATTCTTCCTATAAGAGATTTTTTAATAAATCTTACATATTTTTAAATTTATAAAAAAGAGCTGGAAAAGTCCGTGACAATATATAAAGCCTCTGTGTATGATAATCTTATCTCTCAACTAAATGATGTACTTTAGTATATGGTATTCATCAACTTTCCACATGAAATTTAAGAAATGTTTATGGTTTTTCTGTACTATGTGTAAGTAATTTTTCCACTTTTTAAATTAATAAATATATGAGTCAAGAAGCACAATATTAAAACAAGCACCCATGGACCTACCACTTAATCTAGGAAATAGAACATAGTCAATGTCAGTGTCAGCATATTGTTTAATTCACTTGTTTTTGAACACAACAAATACTCTATGCATTCTCAGCATGTTCCCACTCAACCTCATGTTTCTAAAATTTACTGAGATCAGTTAAAATCTCTGAAGACTTTTACTCCTAATTTTTACTCATGTGTGATATTTCTTTAAGTGACTATTGCACAGTCTATTTACCAATTCTTTTATCAATAGACATTCAGTAGCTTCTAGATTTTTCCTATCACCTGCTGCTATAAACAGTATCGTAAGTTTCTCTTGGAGTAGTCATGTCAGAGTTTTTCTAGGGTGTTCATCTAGGAGTGGATCTACTAGATCATAAATTGTTTTACTTTGCATTCCACAAAATCTAGATGCCGTGGCCAGGGTTTTGGTGCATGGGTTTATTTGGAGAGTTATTCTGGGAAGCACAGAGTACGAGAGGGGAGATGTGGCAGGGAAGGACGGAGCAGCCGTTGTCAGTGTGTTTGTGATGGGTACGGCCGTGGGTAGCTGGTGCTGTACCACTGGGAACCTTCAGGAGACTTAAACTTACCTCCGAATTGTCCCTTCAGAGGGTAAAAAGACAAGCTATTTATATACCACTTCCTATCCCTCAATGCTCAGGGTTACTGTGGGGGGAAATTAACTTTCTGAACCTTCCTGCCCAATCCAAACATTGGCTGAGCAAGTGCCGGCTGACCCTGAAAAAGCCACCAGCATGATGAAACCTATTCATCTCCCCTGCAGCTCAGCTCTGGGGCTGACCACAGGCTGTGGACCCAGCCGAGTGTTTATTTAACCTTGCAAGATGATGATAATGCCTTCTGCAGTGGCTGGCCCAGTTTAATTCCCATCAATAAAGGATAAGAGGTTCTCTTGCCCAACTTCACCACTATATCATCACAGTTTTGAACTTTTACCAATCTAGTGAGTATTACATCATTTTCCAAAAAAAATGAATTGCATGTCAACAAGTGCTAGTGAGATAGAACATCTTTATATAAACTTATTAAACAGCTGCATTTTCTCTCCTTCAAAATGCCTCTTTGTGTCCTTCATTCATATTAAACAATTGTTTTATATGCTTTTTAATAATTTTCAGAATTTATATATTTTGAATACTAAATTTGACAGTTATATAGGTATCAATAAGTTTTTTGTTAATTTTACCACAGTTGAATTTATTGATATGTTATAGATACTGCTTTTTATGTTTTGTTAATCTTATTCCTGTATTACCCTTTAAAATTTGAGTGTTTTGCTCTTCATATATCAGTATACTCTTTCTGGAATTTAACTCCTTCTATCTTGCAAAGAAGGATCCAATTTTGATTCTTTTCCTATGACTAGGCGATTGCCTGGCACCATATGGGATAATCTATCTTTGGCCACTCATCTTAATGCCTCTTCTGTATTTTGAAGTCTTCTTGTGTATGTGATTCTGTCTTCCCTGTGTAAAGGCCTCATTGTCTTAATTACTATAGCCTTGCAGATAGTTTTGATATCTGTTCAGTCGGATTACCTTTGATTACCTTATCTTTCTCTTTGTAAAGGAATTTTTTTGCTGCTATTGGTCCTTCTGCTCTTCCCTATAAGCTTTAAATTTTGCTTTTGGAAATGAAAAACCTTATTGGGGTTTTGACTGCAGTTACTTTGAATCTAGAGACCAATTGAGGGCAATTGACATGTTAACACTACTGAGTCCTTCTATGTTTGAACAAAGATTATCTCTGTTTATGTTTTATTGTTTCTTTTAAGATAAATTTTATAATGCTTGCTACATTTTATTTTTCTTCTAGGTAACCTATGTCAGCTTAAGAAAATTCCTTTCTATCCTATTTTGCTAGAAGTCTTTTACTATGAATGGATATTGAATTTTACCTAATGTTCTTTCTGTACCTAAAGTGATAATCGTGTGGTTTTTCTCTTTTACTCATTAATGTGGTGAGTTACATTAATAGGTTTTCCATTGTGAAAAAACTGTTATACTCTTGTGAAAAACAAGGCTTGTACATGGTCTTCTTCTTTTCTGGGCAATAAGTGTATAGCAGTGAATTAAACAGTGTCACACACGGTGGCTCATACTTATAAACCCAGCATTTGGGGAGCCCAAGGTGAGAGATAGCTGGAGCCCAGGAGTTCAGAGTTATAATGAGCAATGATCATGCCACTGTACTCCAGCGTGTGTGCTGGGCAACAGAGTGAGATCCAGACTCTACAACTTGTAAAATAACAAAAATAAAAAATACATAAAAAATAAAATAAATAAAATAAAATACAGTCAGTATCCTCACACCCATGAGTGTGGGCTGGAGAAAGGCTATAACAAACAAATAGCCAGATGTAATATGCATTATCGGGTACTGATATTCAGGAAAAGACATTCATTTTAACCATTCCCCTCGCCGCAACACCAGAAAGATGTCTGCTAATAAACCAAGTTACAAAAGCAGGTCTTACACGTGCACCTGAACATGACATTGTCCAAGAAGTCCTTGTGCGTGACTGCTGATCCCAGGCACCAGTATGAATACAGACAAGCCTAACCCTCAGAGAAACACCTTTGCAAAATGTATATCAGTTAAGTAATTAAGAGGAGGAAGGGTCTCATGTTGTCCATCTTCACATGGCAGGCAGACTGAATTAGGATTCCTTAAGTTACTCTCAGCATCCTGCTTCTTCAGGCTATTCCTTGCTTATTTTTCTTTATAGTTCACAGTCCACAGTTCAGCACTGGTAAAGGGAAGGTGTTGCATTAATTTCATGATACCATAAAATTAAAAACCTAGAGGGTAGTTTTGCAGCCTTTTTTAGAGTGCCCAGTAACAGGACATCTCTATCCATCAATATTTATAAACGAGTCTATCCTCCTAACATTAGCTGTGAGATAAGCGTGCCTGGGCTCCTCTGGCTTCGCAGATCTTTGCTGTGCTGTAGTTCAGCATTCAGACAGAGTTTGAGAAAATACAGCTGTCCACAGCAGAATATGGCCAGGCAGTCCACTGGAGAAAACATGTGATCAGATGGACACTTAGCACTGGCATGGCAGTCTGAGAGGGTCAGCCTGAGTGGGGAGTGGCTCCGAGAGTCCAGCTGGTGACCAGCCGCAGGACTGAATGTCCAGCCGGTCTCATCGCGAGGACGAGCACGGATACCTCGGGGAAGGTCTCCCGCCACAGGGAGTGCTGAGGCGACTCCAAAGATCTCTGGAGAGGGAGTGGAGGAAGGTGCTGCTGAGAGCTCAGTTGGTGTGGAGATGAGTCATGCCAAAACTTCCAGAACAGAGAAGTTGCTCTGGGAGAAGGGACAAAGGTCCAGCACTGAGTGGTACGTGAGTCACAGTTCTCCAAAGAAACAGAACCAGCGTGAAAGAGAGTGAGGTGACAGACAGATAGATGACAGAGAGGGATATCAGATGGACATGACCCATGTCCAGAGGGTGACCCTTGTAGAGAGATGACTGACAGAGAGATGACAGATGACGATGATGGATTATTGACAGATGACTGATGACCATGAAGCTAGATTATTAGTAAATAGATAGATATGAGGAAAACTACCCTCTAGATTATTGGTAAATAGCTAGAGGAATTGACTATGTGATTATGGAGGCCAAGGTGCCCCATGATATGCTGTCTGCAAACTGGAAACCAGGATCAGCCTGAGTTAGAAGGCCTAAGAGTCAGGAACTCCTGTTTTCAGCTCAAGTAAAGAGAGAACATTCCCCCTTCCTCTGCCTTTTGTCCAATTAGGGCCCTGCACATACTGGATAACGCCCGCCCACGTTGGTGAGGGTGGGCCTTCTCCACTCAGTCTGCTGATTAAAATGCTGACCTCTTCTGGAAACAATACCCAATAGAACACTCAGAATTAACGGTTTACCAGCTCTCTGGGCATCCCTTGACGTCAGCAGCCCATGAGCCTGAGCTTCAGTGCTTTTCAGAGAGAGACTACAATTTTAACAACTGTCAGTGCTTCTGGTGACTGGGGATGAGAGGAAACACACTGGACAGGGATGCTTGGGGTCCACTGAGAACTGGACCGAGAAGGCTAGAAAGGGATCCGGATGGTTACACGGGTCCACAGTGAGATGGACAGGTGAGGGCGGCGTGGTGCTGTGGAAGGGGTTTCTGGGTCTAGACACCAAAGTGAGCAAGGTGGAACTTTGCTCTGTGCAACAGTCCCTGGTGAAGGAAGTCTATAAACTTACTGCGTAGCCATCTCCTACTGATGCCCATCTTTAATTATCAGAACATCCTTCCTTAGATGAGCTGAATTCACTTTCCTGTCACTGTGTTCAGCCACCCTGGAGCGACACAAAATGTCTTTCTGCTTCTATACATCTACGGTCCTAGGAGCTTCTTCCCTCATGTTGGGGATTGTGGGGAACTGGCTTACAATAAAAAGGGAAAAAGAAAACCTTGAGGGATACTCTTATTACTAAACTGTTAAAATGGATTTATAGGGGACATTTAATGAGAGCAGAAATTGAATTGCATTTGACTGCATTGAGAACAGTAAATTTTTATTAAGCAACCATAGGGGTGTGAGATGCCTAGAAGAATATGGAAAAATGGAAACCCTGCCCTTAAGGAGCTTAAAATCTGATTAATTTTGCCACAGTAAGGATAGTGAGAAAGTCGGGATAGGCACAAAGACACTGCTCAGAACCACCGGGGGAAATGGAAAGACTACCAGGAAGCCTACATTGGTTAAAGCTAAAAGATACATTTTCAATTAAAATGATTTATTATTTCATTATAGAAACAATTTGTAGCTATTTGTAAAAAAAAATCAGAAAATTATTAAAAAGGAACACATATATAACAAAGGATCATTTTGTACTATACACGCATAGGAATTTTTTCTTTAGACCCATATGGATTTTTATATGGGTTATACTGTACACTACCTTTTCACTACGTTTATTACAAGTACTTTGTAAAATAAACATTCATGTGCAATGTGTTTAATAGCTGATTAGCATTTCATTCAAAGACTTTATCATCCTTTATTTGCCAAATTACCTATTGTTAGACACTTTGGTTGTTTCCAAATTTCGCTAGCATAAAAAGCATACTTGTAGCTAAATCTTTGCATATTCTTAATTCTTTCCTTAAAACACATTTCTGGGTGTGGAATTGCTGGGATCAAAGCAAATGCACATTAGTAAGCTTTTAGGAAATAGTGCCATAGTGAATTCTAGAAATATTGTTCTTTAACAGAGTAAAAGTGACAATTTCTCCATCATGTACTGATGATGTGAGTTTTGTTATTTTTTGTAACATCTGCCAGTTTAACAGGTGACAGGTCATGGCATCATTTCTTTGATTACTCAAATGTAAAATATCTTTGAAAGAGATTGTCAGTTACTTTTCTCTTTCACGAAATGCCTATTTTAATATAGGCTATTAACTAATATTCTTCATTCAAAAAATATTTCTTGAACATCTACTGTGCGCCGCACACTGTTCACGGTGCGGAGAATACACCCATGAACAAAACAAGCCAAAGCCCTGCGTCCCGGACTCATGTTCCAGCTTAAGAGTTGTAACACAGAGCGGATATTGACCTTTTTATCAGACTCGGCGACTCTTTTCATCTTCAGTTTGTCATTTGGAAGGAGATGTGTATATTTAGGACAGAGGAAAAAGTGGGACCACAGTGAGATAGAATAGTAGAGGTCAACCGGACCTTGGAAACCACGGAGAATAACCCCCTTCATCTTAGACATGAGGAGACCCACGGGGAGAAGACTTGTTAGACTCACCACAGGCGACTGACCCCAAAGGATTGCACCTCTGACAGCAGTATTACTCCGGGTAACTGGAAAAATGTCCTCTTTCATTCACGCAATTTGTTTCATGTTTTGATTTCCGCATTACACAAGTAACAGGTAACATTCATCGGGGTCTTCCTATGTGTCACACATTGTACCAGGCGCTCTTTGAGCTTCAGTTCCCTCATCCCCGCTGGTGAGACAGACTCAAGCATCGTCCATTAAACAGATGGGCAAATGAAGGCTTGCAGGGATTAAGCACAATGAGAAATGATCGTTCTCAAAGACTTTTCACATTTTAATAATCAAAGAAATCCAGTTAAAACAATGACATGATATATCACCTGTTAAATTGGAAGCTGTTTTTTTTTCTTTAAAAAAAAAACCAAACAGTATTTGCATCATAGCCAGTAATTGACAAAACTTCACTCAAGTGCAGGCCTGTCAGTCTCCAAACACCACCACCATCCTACCCCATCCCTAGTGTGCCATCGGGGCACCTGTTGGTGTGAGATGTGTGTAGGAAAAGGAGAGCTTTAAGGACATCCCAGCTCACCCTTGCGCTGGCCTGTGCCCCCAATTCTTTCTCAACTTCTACCAAAACAGTCTTTCTGATTCTTCTGTCATATTAAAGTGCAAATCACAGGAAACAAAGTGAGGAGTTATTCAACCAACCAGCATGTGACATTTTCATTCTGAAGCCAGTCAGGCTCTCACACTGAGGGATTAAACACTAATTGCAATTCTAGCCATCCACAGACTGTCAGGGTAAGGGACTTGTTCTTTCTCTGTTTCTTTGTCTCCTCTGTCCCACCCTCTCTTCGTCTTCTCCTTGTCTTCCTCCTCCCCTGCTTCCCTTCTCCCCTGGCCCAAGCTCTGACTTTGGTATGGCGCATGTAACTAAGATGGAGTCAGTACCCCCCATCCTCTTAGAACTAGCCCTTTTAAGGATGAAACCAGGAGAGTGGGGCAGCTTGGGGGTGATAGAGACTCCAGAGACCCATTTGTTCCTCCTCCGGGTGTGGTTGAGTGCCGCCACCAGCCTTTCCTGCCAGGCTCGGGAGCAGGATCACTCTCAGCTCTTTCAGCCACCCAGCCCTTTACTTAGGAGGCATTACCAGAGCAGGTGGGAGACTGTCCTGACGGGCAGGCGGAGTGCCCCTCACAGTTGCGTGTCAGCTAACGTCTGCAGTCAGAATGCTCCCACTGCGACATGGAAATCACAAAGGCCCAAGCTCAGAGGTACAAAACTGCAGTTAACATTGATTTCATCTGTAGTCCAGGGGACAAGCAAAGAGACAGAGGGTGACAAAAGTGCAGATTGGAGGAGAGCCAGCATGTGGATCTATTCGTTTCCCCACAGCCAGTATTTAATGAGAACTAATGACTGGTTTTATTTTATTAATGGTGCACAAAGAACATTCTGAACCTATGCAAACCCAATGCTGATGAATATTTTATTTTCACTACTATCAATAAGCATTAAGTGCTTAACTACTCGAAGGGCTTTGCTAGAGTTTTGCATGTGAGGTGAGACGCACTGGTACAATCCAGCCGCCCAAAAAGAGATTTTGAAAAGAACTAAGGCAAAGGATGTTCAAGCAACAGAATAAGTAGGTATAGCAGCGAGGACAAATGATCTCCAGCACAAATGTAACTTGCATGCAATGAGGCAGGAAGGAACTAAATGAGAGAAAAAGTGCTGAGAAGCACATTTCGCCTGGGAAGGCAGCAGTTTTATGTGTGAGGCAGATTTGCGGATGGAGTTCAACATTTTGTTCCTGGGGAGAAGGACAGTTTTACCTTTTTTAAAGGGACATGCTCAAGAAAAGTTTTGGGGGGAAAATGGTCTGTTTAAGGATAGTATCCTGGAGGGTAATTAATATAGAAATTATTTACCCTAGGCAAAAACTTTGAAGTGGTCACCCCTCCTCTCTCAGGCCGCTGGACAACCTTCTCAACCCACACTGAGGGCCAAAGCAAATAGGAGTCAGTTGCCTAAGGCCATGATGGTCAGTGCAGCTCGTGGAGTAAGAGGTTCCAAAGGAAGATGCGACCAGAAGGAAGTACACCCAATTTACTGACATAAAAATGCAGTGGTGGAACTCCTGGGACAGGTAGCAGATTGATGCACGTCTCAACTGGTCAGGTAACAAATCAAAATATGGTCATGAGATATGAACACAAAGGAAAAATTACTGGTGAAACCAAGAAGTCACAATGAGCTTAAGAAAAAGGAATCCAGTGCAACTTAACACCATGCCTCTGTAAGGACCAGCATGTGGGAGAAGATAGTCTCCAGCACAAATGCTCAAGAATTTTGACCGAAATTTAAAAAAGAAGTCTTTAAAAAGCACTAAGAAAAAGATAACCCAATAGAAAGACAGGCAAATGATATAAGAAGGCATGTCACAGAAGAAGAAATCATTTTTTACCATAAAAAGAGAAAATGAAGCCTTCTCAAGAAAACCAAGCATTGGCAAAGACGGGGAGCTGTTACAAGGGTTATGGGCAGCAGATGTGAATGCAAATTGGCGTACCCACTTTGGAAAGCAATTTGACATTATCTTCTGAAGTCATATAGATGTGTATCCTTTGACCCAATAATTTCATTCCTAGGTGTATAACCCAGAAGTTCACTTGCACATGTGACCCAAATGAATATTTGTAAGAATTTTCTAGAAGCATTGTGCTTAATAGCAAAGACTATGGAGGACACCTCAAGTAAGAGAAAGAGAAAATAAAATTGCACAATATTCATGCAACGTAATATTAAACAGGAATAAAAAAAATCAACAGGGCAGCATCTGCACCTTAAAGGAGTAGGGTGCCGGCCCCATATACCAGAGGTGGTGTGCTCAAACCCAGCCCTAGCCAAAAACTGCAAAAAAAAAAAAAAAAAAAAAAAATCAACGAATGATCGTTACATGCAACAACCCAGGAAAAATTTTGGAATCATAATACTGAGGGTAAAGTAAGTTTCTTAAGGTTCCAGCCTGTATGGTACTATTTTTCAAAGGTCAAGAACCAGCAATGCATATATACAAGTTGTAAAACAATTTTTGAAAAAGTATGGGACTGCCCTGAAGCACTGGGTTTAGTGGAGGAGCCGCCACAGACTTGAAGAGACAGAGGACCCAGTTTAAGACAGCACAACTATGATGCCACTTAGGACCTTTGTTCCCATCAGCCAGTCTTCTTATTCCTCTGAACATCCGTTTGTTCATAAGGTAACATAACTGCCATGGCTGGAATGTATCCACCAAAAAGCATGTGTTGAAATGGACTTACCATTGCAACAATATTAAAAAACAGTATTTTAGAGGCATTTTGGCTGTAAAGATCCTTCCCAGATGGGGTGATTAATGCTGTTATTATGGGAATGGATTCCTTATAAAAGAGTGAGTTCAGTCCTCTCTGGCTTCTTTTCTCTCTCAGCTTCCCTCACCCTTCCACTTTCTACCTGGGGGATGATACATCAAGAAGGCCCTTGCAAGATGCCAGCCCTTCAATCTCCTTGGAATTCTCAGACCCCAGACCCGTGAGCCAGTAAGTTTCTGTTCATTATAAATTACCCAGTCTCAGATATTCTTTGATAGTAGCACACGATGGACTGAAACAACGACATAATATGTATGTGTTCACAGGTGTATAACGTAACGACAAAACATAGATAGTTATTAACCTTGTTTGGTCATTAAACTCATCCAAGCAGAGGACGGAGACCAGGAACAAGGCAGAGTCCTTGCTGCTGGACATGTGATCGGGTGTCCTTGCCAATCACTTCATGGAGTGGTGCCCACTGTCAAACTGAACCATACCTGAGAATACACGACATAGTTAGTGATAGCTGTGAGTTTACTGGGTGGAAACCCCCAAAGATTTTTCATGTTGTGTATCACAATATTTTGTTTATAGGTTCCAAGTTGAAGAACTCCATTCAAGATTAAAGTAGAAACACTAGTTCAGTTGGACCAAAAGACTGACCCACTCCCAACATGGGTGTCCAACTTAGAGACCTTTAGGAAGGCTGCTGGTCCTGGAGTTTCACAGCCAGTATCCAAACGGGGAATAGTTCTGATTTATATGTTGCCATGTAATTCAGAATTATACAAGCAAAGGAGAAAGTTCAATATGACTCACATTGATTTTTTTTGGTTATGCTGTAAGAGCTTGATGTTAATATATAATCAAGAAATTCTCAATATCCCCCAAACATTTTGTTCTAATAAATGGTTCTTAATATTCTGAAATCACCTTGTTGTTCTTGTAGGTCGTAAAGTATTTGAAACACATTTTTATTAGAAATCATGATTTAGGGTCCTGATAGATAGTTTTGTGAGCATACTGACCTCTCTAGAAATATTATCAGTTTGCTTAAACTGCATGGAGCACATGAATAGATTTGTGGGTTTTCCCAGAGAGATTTAGACACTTCCAGGTTTTATGTTGGTCTAATTAAAGATTTTAACTTTTTCAAAGTACAGAGTCAAAACTTGGCCCCTAAACAAATCTCACAGAGGCGTTGAAGGGCCAGAGAAGCAAACAGATCAGTTAAAATGCCATGGAGTTCGTGTGTGTAAATAAACGTATCTTTGCGGACCAAGGGCGTTTTCTACCAGGTAAGGGCCTGAGGCAATGAGGCCTCTCAGACATAGTAAAAGTCTAAGGCAGCGAGACTGTGGATGCCAGCTATTCTGCTGGAAACATGTTGAGAACAAGGACCACAGGTAAGGAAACCACAATAAAAGAAGAAACAGTAATCACCTTGCAGGGACAAAAGAAAATAATTCTTGGGATTATTCCAAGAATAAAGCAGTCCTGGGACCCCAAAAAGATGCTCTTCCTGAATGGCAGTATGGATGATTGAATGATTTTTAAAAAGCATGGACCTGGGGCCATGCTGTGAAACTAACCTATCCTGGGAGACCAGGCGCACAGTGTCACAGACTCATAAGTTATGAGTTCTGTTTTTAGCCTGAGTGTGAATTTTAATTCTATTTTATCAGCCTTGAAGAAGTGACTTCAATTCTTTGTGGTTCCATTTATTTATCTTTAAGTATTGGATGGGATTATCAGAAAGATTATATATGATCAAGTGGATAGAGCTTGGCACTTGGCTCATTAAATGTTAAAATTTCAAAAAGAAAGAAAACCCAAACACCAAAAATAGTGTTATAATTAAGGAAACAGAGTCCTCAGCTTAACAAAACAGTTTCCTTGTGTCCTTACATAACATTCTCAACAGTAAGGACTACATAACCTCCTCTGAGCCAGTCGTGAGGCTGTTTCAGCCCTGTGTGTCACAGGAGCAACATCTATTTTATTACTACTTCTCTTATCAGCTTCCAGAAATCACCCTGTGTTCATCACCCAGATTCTATAGTCAATTGATTCTCATTTTCTCCACCACAGTCTGGTGTCAAGCACTAGGTCAAGAATGGTATCTTCCAGGAGTGTCAGCACTCCTGACACCTTCCTGACGGGTACTTTAGGAAATGACCGAACACAGGGATTTTTTTAGATTGCCATTTATCCAGCATTTTCCCTCAAGTTGCAAAGCTGAAGTTTATCTTAGTATATTAGCATTAGAAATCTCAACAATACTAATTTTTTATTTTAACAATTAGCTCTGCTATTCTTTGGATAGAGTGATTTTCTGCTGGACAATCTTTTGAGTGATACATGAGTCATTAACATTGTCAAGAAAATTTAAAAACATGTTCTCAAGACTGTAGGGAAAGGAAAGATGTTAGGAAGAACCCCCCGGCCTCAATGTAGGTAGAGAGAGTGAAGTCACATTATTTCTAACACAGATGCTCTGAATCATCTCTTGTTTTACATAATTCATAGACTTGCTCTTTACCGTGGAATTTGTGGCCACATACAAAGGTCACAGCTAAAAGAGTACAAGATGAGTAAATCTGAGGGCGGAAATTCTTTTTCCCCATTACTTATTTATCAAACAGGTTGATGTCAAGTAGGAAAGCTCGGATGTTGTTTTGCCTTTCTCCCTCTGGTGCAAATAATCAGCTCTGTGTCCTAGCTTGTTAACCTTTTCTGTTTATTTCTGTTTCCCTGTAACTCCTTATTATAGTTGCCAGCTAATCACAAATATATTAAAGATTTCATTTTAATCTAGCAGTCTCCATCCTTTGTGGTATCTATGCGAACAGTTGTGTCCCCGCTAAGAGATGGTCCAATTATACTCACGGCAGGGAAAACCAAGAGATCAGCAGTTTCCTATGCTTTTGTCTAAGGTATCAAATGTAAAAGCAAATTAGGTATCTAAAAATAAAAACTAAAATTAAGACTAATAAAATGGAGCTTTGACTTTCTCATCACAGACTCATTTCTACTTAATGACACAGGCTGACGGGCTAGGTAATTATTATAATCCCTCTCGAAATGGATTTTAAAAATGGCTGATCTGATCTTCCTTTCAGGACAGGTAAATGGATGCCAGGACAACAAAGAAATAGGAACCTTTTTTGTGCAGTTATTTATCAATTTGTTTGCAATATTGGCTCTCAAATAGAAGGCAAGGGAGAGGTGAGCTAGCCAGTGTCACGTACATACATCAGCACATAAATTCAATCATCTGTTATTTTGTTCACAGAGTTCTCCATGTTGGATAAAACCCATTGAACATTAGGAAAACAACATCAACATTTTCCTTCCAAAAACTCAACTCATTTTGCTTCAAGGAGAAAAGAATAACTTTATCAATGTAATTTATAGAACTCTTGTATGTTCTACATGTTTTCTTGTTTTGTTTACTGACATTCCCTCAAGTTTCAGACATTTAATTTATTAATATCCCCCACCAGGTGACTGCTTCTTACCGTTTCCTCTAAAAACATCTGTTCCTTTTTTACCCTCATTCTCTCCTCCTCCTCCTAATTGGACAGGAACTTTGCTCTTAAGGGAAAATAGCGCCACCCAAAGGCTGGCACCAGAAACCATCTTATCCATCACCCTCCTCATCATCTTAGAGGTCATTTTTCTTCCCATGTGTTAGCATCATTTTTTTTTCTTATTCTTGAGCTTTAAGATTTCTTTGTTTCTTTTTTTTATTAAGTCATATACACATAGATCATGAATACATTTATGCATATGTGGGGAACAATGTGTTGATTTTTTTATATAATCTGATGTGCTTACATTAAACAAATCAACGTAGTTTTTGCCTCATTTACTTGATTATTGAGTTAAGATATTTATGTTCTACACTTGACAGATTTGACTTGTACCCTTGCAATATGCTCCATAGGTGTGGTCCTGCCTTTTACCCTCCGTTCCCACTCCATTTCTCTCCTCCATCCTGGGCTATAGTTGTGTTCTATCTTTCATAAGAAAGTGTGAGTAAATAAATATAAGTTTGTTTCATAGAAGTACTAAGTATATTGGATACTTTTTCCTCCATTCTTGAGATACTTTACTCAGGAGAATATGTTCTAGGTCACTCTCTGTAAACATAAAAGAGGCAGCATAGTATTCCATGGTATACACATACCACAATTTATTAATCCATTCATGGGTCAATGGACACTTGGGCTTCTTCCATGACTTGGCTAATACGAATTGAGCTGCAAGGAATAATCTGGTGCAAATATCATTTTTTGCAAAGTGATTTTTGGTCTTTTGGATATACTACTAATAGAGAAATTGCAGGATCAAATGGCAGATCAATTTTTAGATCCCTGAGTGTTCTCCAAACTTCTTTCCAGAAGGAACATATTAGCTTGCATTCCTACCAGCAGTGGAGAAGTGTTCCCTTTTCTCCACATCCACACCAACATCTGTAGTTTTGGCATTTTGTTATATGGGCTACTCTTTTGTATTAGTATCTTTTTAAAGCCCTTCCTTATTCTCAGTTGTTGTCCTTCCCACCCCTAACTCAGAACCAGGGAAAAATTTTAACCTCAAGAAACAACACAATCATATTCATGGAATATTCCTTTTTCTTAGAGAAACTCTGAATTGTTTAAATTGTTCCCTTTTTTATGTGATAACAGGTGTTTGCACTCATTAAATACTAGAGCTTCTTGAGCTTTACATATATTAATTTAACTCATTTAAATCCAACTCACCTAAGTGAGCAATTTATACAATTCATGTAATCCCCCCCCACCACCAAATTGCATGTATAAATAGGTTGTAATTCCATTTAAATCTATTACATTTGTGGGGGGAAGAAAAGATAGATAAGATAATTTATGAAGGAAAACTAAATTACCCTGGGATTCACACACACACATGAAGAGGAATGGCCAATGTAGTGACACAATTTGAAAGACAGCAGTCTTCTGTCTTACAGAATAATATACTGCTTCTTCATGGAAATGAGTCAGTTCTACTAATTTGTCCTTTTTTATCCCTCAGATCCAACACTGCAGGGATTCAAATCTCTGTTGACAGTGTTTATAAATGAATCATGAATGCAGCACACAGTTGGGATCAGCAGAACATACTGGCAAGACACTAGCTGCAACGACAGAGGGGCTCTACCCGTGCAGGACGGAGGGGCTCTACCCATGCATGAAGGAGGACCTCTACCTGCATACACCAGACACCTATGTGTCCTCTCAGTGTCAGACAGCTGGAGCCAGTTCCTCCCTGTTCGCGACAAAACACTCGACTTGGCCCATGCAATGATTCTATAACACATTGGCCTAAAAACGCCTATAAAAATCCCATGCAAGTAAAATCAGATAGGACCACCTCAAATTCTCCCACATGGTATCAGTATTTTTTAGAAAAATATATAAAATTTTTATTTATAAAATGCTATTCTAAGATTTATAATTCTATTGCTTTATTTAGGCAAAAAAATATAATCTCCCAAGAAATAGCAGCTTTCTGAGCTAAAAATAAGAGAATTCAAAATTACTTTTGAAGAGACTCAAAGTCACAGGATTCTTGCCTTCAATAGCAGGTTTGTTTGAAGGTGGCTCAACCCAATCCTGTGGGTCACTTACTGTTATTCTATCGGGGGAGGCAGGTAGCTGGGAAGGGAGAAAGCCAGAGTATTGGGTGGGGGGGAGTTAGGAACACTCTTTGGTGTAGAGGGATTTTATTATTATTAATAATTACTATCAATTACTACTGGAGGCT
Organism: Arctocebus calabarensis; assembly: GCA_963573935.1. Taxonomy (NCBI): domain Eukaryota; kingdom Metazoa; phylum Chordata; class Mammalia; order Primates; family Lorisidae; genus Arctocebus; species Arctocebus calabarensis. The sequence continues at coordinate 4,554 of CAUYON010085594.1, read as the reverse complement.
GAGATAGCTAAATCTATCCCTGGGAAGAAAGTATTCTCAAGAGGATCCACACCTGTTGTTTGGCAGAAATAGGAGGAAAGGATGTGCTTATGTCAAGACAGGTGCCATTGATTCTACCAGCAACATAGAACATTGAATTAGATGGGGAAGTAAAGGGAGAGGAAGAGCAAAAGTTCTCCTTTCACATGAAGAGCAAGCCTTAGGTGAATCATCTGGCAGCCATTACTCTCTGGCCAGTGCTCTATTTGGAAAAGCCACTAATGATTTAATGAATATTTAGGTTTATTCTTGGGACTTTTTCCTTCTCATAAGGTGAGTTAAGTGGTTCAACTAGTTCTGATATTTACATTTCTCCTTTCAGCTCTTCTCTCAAATCTATTTCCTGTGAAGAACACAGTTGCACCTGATTGGCTATTCATTGGTGGCCTCTTTCTGACTCTTTCTAACATCTGGCATCTTCAAAAGATGGTTCTAGAACATCAGATTTATTTTAGTACAGCTGAACTTTTAAAGAGCTATGTATTGTCCTTCCCATGGTTCAGATTTGTAGAGCAAGTTCTTTTCCCCTCTTGCTTTCTATATTTAATTGATTTTAGCTAAGTAAAACTTCTCCAAAAAAGAAAGATGGAGGCCCTTTCCAGCTACCCTTGCCATCATTTACAGAGAAAACTCACAGATACCGCATCTGGGACTCATGGTTTCAGGCTACACAGCCACAACTCGGTGAGCCTCTCCAGGTGACGCCCCACAGCTCTGAGTCAGGACACAGCCTTGCAGGGTCTTGAGGTTCACTGCAGGGCAGCCTCGGGTTAGCTCATCACTGACCAACTGTCCTGCCTCAAACCACAGCAAACACCCCATAGTCCTTAGGAAAGAAATCTACATATGTGTAGGTTTCCCTTGTAGCCTTTCTTTTTGTAATTGACACAAAATAATTGTATGTATTTATGGGGTTCAATGTGATGATGAATATGCTAATTACCCTGATATGATCAGTATGACACAATATATACATGTGTCATTTGTCTTCTTTTGCTAAGTATTTATTCTTATCTTTCCCCCCTTTTTTATCTTAACTTTTAAATTTTCAAACTTATAAAAATGTTGCAAGAACAGTGCATGGAATTCCCATATAAACCTTACCCAGGTGTAACAGTTGTGTGCCTGCAGCCCTCTTCCACTTTCTCTGCTCTTCACTCCCCTTCTCCCTCTGCCTCTCTATCTGAAATGAGAACTTCAGGACCTTTTCCCACCTACTCCCTTATACTTTAATATTGATGTCCTAATGAAAAGGACATTCTCTTTCATAAGGGAGGTACAATCATCAAAATCATGAAATATAATATAAAACTGTTACATTTTATAATCCATATTTCAATTTGCTGGTCTTCCCAATAACATGTACACACCTAATTACACAATACACATTACAAACTTGCATTTCCTAGTCTGCTGTCTAATTGAAGAGCACGCCTTTTGTCCACAGCTTCTCAGCCTCTTTCTTGACCTTGATATTTCAAAGAATACCATCTGGATATTGTGTAGAATGTGTCTCAATTTGGACTTTACCTGATATTTCCTGATATTTCACTATGATTACTTATTTTTCTCAGGAATGCCATGAAATATTGTGTTCTTCTCATTGCATAATCTCAGGAGGCATATGATGTCAATTTATTTATGTTGGTGACAATAACTGACAAGTTTCTCCCCTGTGAAGGCCTTGTTTTCCCTTGGTGGATAATAATTTGTGGGCGGCCATGTTGGGACTGTGTAGATATCATAGTGTACTTCCCTAAACCTCTCACTTAATAATTGTAGCATTAACTTATGGCTCTCTAAACCCATCACCCCTTTGATATTCATAACTTGCCATTCTGCTATACAGAGGTTTCTTCCCTTTGCATCATTTATTTGCTTCTTTATTTTTTCATATGCTATTTATATCAGAAGGGACTCATACATTTTTGTCAATGAATTATAATTCATTACTATCACTATTTATTTAGATTCTTAATTTGTCCCAGATTTGACCAGAGAGAGCCCCTTTTAGTTGGTTCCTAGGTCCTTTTAATACGTTGTTTATCATTCTTTTGAACCCTTCCTAATTCTGTGGCACAAAAGAAGTTCCAAAACATCCTGTACCTTCCTGCCCCATTCCTGGAATCATGCTTTCACCCAAAGAAGTCTTGTATTTTAGAAGAGAATGGTATTTTTGAAACCAGGATCTCAGCATTGACTGTGTTCATTGCTGTGGGTGACTCACTGCTTCCAAGTTCTCCCATCATTAAGATTTAGGAAATTTACACACATACACACACCACTATATTTATCTCTACAAAACCATCATACTGTTACGTCCAATTCCAATTCAGCCCTGCTGGATACATCCTACATTTTCATGTTTATAACTTTGCACTCCAGTAAGAAAGAAATCTGCCTCTCATTATTTTTAATATACGCATTCACTTGTTCAGGTTGAGAAAATATCAAAAAATTGTTTCAGAATTTTGCCAACCCATGATACAGGAAAAAGTAAATCTTCTAACAAGAGTTCAATTTTTATTTTTACAGTTCTTTTTTTACATAGCGTAAAATGTACAAACCTGAGGTGCTTTTAAAATTCAATTTCTATTCCTATACACATACACTTATGTAAACATATAGAAAATAGCCACTTCATAAAATTAACTCAGGTTCCTTTCAAGTTAATTCTTCTCACCTGAAAACTCGGGATTAATTTGAATGACTATAAATGGAATTAAAATTAAAATATGAATTTAATATAGAATATTCACAGAATATTCTCTTTTGCGTCTGACTTCTTTTGCACAGCATGATATTCTTAAGAACCATCCATGTTATCTTATGTATCAATAGCTTGATAATTAGCATAGAATTCTATGAATATACTACACCTTCTTTAGGCTCCTGTTGATAAAGCTTTGACTACTATGATTACAACATCTATACACATTCTTCTAAAGATAGTTTTATGGACATGTACTTTCATTTCTTTTGAGAAAATACCTAAAGCAGAAAGCTCTAAGTAATATGCATTTTTTCTTTGTAAGAAACTGCCATTTTCAAAAATAGTTATACTATTGTGTTCTCCACCATTCTTGTAGGACAGCCTCAATTGCCAACATTTTTTATTTCCAGTTTTTTTAGTTTTAGTCATTCTAGTGAGTTCATGGTGGTATCTCGATGTGGTTTTGATTTGCATTCCTCTGAGGAGTAATCTTCATTCCATTTTCATTTGTGTATCTTTTTCTTGAAGTGATTATTCAAATCTTTTGCCAATTTTAAATGTTTTGTCTTTTTAATTGAAATTAAATCTAAAACTAAAATTTAGTCAAAAATTAAAGCTATTGAAGTCTAAAATGTGTTCTGGATATAGATCCTTTTAAAAAATATATGTTTTGCAAATTTAGTCACAAATATTTAGTTGCAGTCTTATCTGTTCATTTTCCTTCACAATGTCTTATAATGAGTCAAAGTTTTACATCTAATGAGCATAAATTTATTATTTTTTGTGGTTATTGTTTTTTCTGTTCTCTCTATGAAGTTATTGTTTAACTCAGTTTTAAAAAAATTCTCTTATGTTTTCCTATAGTAAGTTTTCCTTTTTTTTTTTTTTATTGTTGGGGATTCATTGAGGGTACAAGAAACGAGGTTACACTGATTGCATTTGTTAGGTAAAGTCTCTCTTATAATTGTGTCTTGCCCCCAAAAGGTACTTCATACACTGAGACCCCCACCCCCACCCACCAACCCACACACAGCTCTTACCAACACCCACACCACACCCACCACCAAATAAAAATTCACTACCCAACCCCCAACCCCACCATGTACTAGGTCATTAATGGTCCTCATGTTAAAATTGAGTAAATATAGGATTCATGCTTCTCCATTTTGTGATGCTTTACTAAGATAATAGTGGGTCCCAATTCCAACCAGGTTAATACAAAGGATGCAAAGTCTCCATTTTTTTATTCCATATATATATATACATACACATACAGCATAGCTTGTTAATCCATTCCTGGGTTGGTGGGCATTTAAGCTGTTTCCACATTTTGGTGATTGTAAATTGAGCTGCGATAAACAGTCTAGTGCAAATGCCCTATGGTAAAAAGATTTTTTTTCTTCTGGGTAGATGCCCAGTAATGGGATTGCAGGATCAGATGGGAGGTCTAGCTTGAGTTCCTTGAGGGTTCTCCATACTTCCTTCTAAAAAGGTGGCAATTGCACCACCACCACCAAAAATAAGCAAATGTGACTTAATTAAACTGAAAAGCTTCTGTACAGCTAAGGAGACAACAACCAAAGCAAATAGACAACCTACACAATGGGAAAGGATATTTGCATATTTTGAATCAGACAAAAGCTTGATAACTAAGATCTATAGAGAACTCGAATGAATCCACATGAAAAAAGCCGACAATCCCATGTATCAATGGGCAAGAGACATGAATAGAACCTTTTCCAAAGAAGACAGTTGAATGGCTAGCAAACATATGAAAAAAATGCACATGGTCCCCAATTATT
>CAUYON010085592.1:0-13687 GCA_963573935.1 Arctocebus calabarensis | reverse complement strand
TTTTTTTTTTTTTTTTGAGACAGAGACTCAAGCTGTCACCCTGGATAGAGTGCTGTGGCATCACAGCTCACAGCAACCTCCAATTCCTGGGCTCAAGCGAGTCTCCTGCCTCTGCCTCCCAAGTAGCTGGGACTACAGGCGCTCGCCACAACGCCCGGTCACTTTTTTTTTTTTGGTTGCAGCCGTCATTGTTGTTTGGCGGGCCCAGGCTGGATTCGAACCCGCCAGCTCAGGTGTACGTGGCTGGCGCCTTAGCCCATTGAGCCACAGGCGCCGAGCCTAAATTTAAGTAGAATTTTAAATTCACTTCCTTAGTTGCACTAGCCCATCTCATGTCACACTGATCACATGTAGCTGGTGGTTTCCGTATTGGACAGGGAAGGTCGAGAACATATCCAGGACCAAAGAAAGTTCTATTTGATAATACTGTTTTAGAGAACATTGTCTGTGTATGGTATTTTCTAGTATTAATATTTATGGTTTCTACTTATTTAATTAAGTGGAATACTTTTGTATTCCAAATTATTTTTAAATGCTCCTTTTCTATTCTTTCAAGGGCCCATTAGTTTTCTTTTGTTATTTTCTCTTTAAATGTTGTTACCATCTGGTTTGCTGTGCTTCTTCCTGTCCCTTTTTGCTTCCTGGGGCCTCCCAGCCATTTGTTTGCTGTAGTTGTAGGTCTTAGCATCTACTGAGAACTAACTAGGGGTACTGACTCTAAAATAGGTATTAAATGGTAGAATTGTGTGCAATTTAAACTGTTCTTTTAGTGATTTCCAAAATTTCTACAATAAACATGTATTACCGAAGAGACCAGTAAATGTTGTATTAAAAATATATGTTGATTCTGTAAACATGCTAAACACTACTGAGTTGTAAACTTCAGAGGAGTGAACTTTATGAATTTTGTATTTGTCAATAAAGCTGTAAAAAAAGTACATATGAATGGATGAAGAAATGGGGCACTTAAGTTTCACTCTACTCATTACCTACCTTTGTTGATTCTAGAGTTGCTTGTTTATATTTTTATTAGTAGCAAAGTGAATAGACCATTACATTCTAGACCAGTGATTCTCAGCCTTCCTAATACCTCCTAATGTCCGACCCTTTAATACAGTTCCTCATATTGTGTTGACCCCTAACCATAAAATTATTTTCGTTGCTATTTCATAACTGTAATTTTGTTACTGTTATGAATCATAATGTAAATATTTGATGTGCAGGATATATTTTCATTGTTACAAAGGGGTCACAACCCACAGGTTGAGAACTGCTTTTCCCTTATGCTGGGGAATATGGTGAGGTGTAGATGACCATAAGATAGTGTTGATGATGGTAGATTTATTTGTTAATGTTTTTGCAGATTCTTTCAGACCGTAAGACTGTAAAGATACAGTGAAGGTTGGGATAGTTGAGCTTAGTTCTTTCTAGCTTTGCCAGTGTTTCTGAACCTTGAATATTGCTCTTCCTCTTTTCTCTTTGTTGATTATGATTTTTGTCAGCTCCCAAATAAACCTGTGTTTTATTCATCCTCCCAGCACTTCAGTGCTTTTAGTTCTGTAAACAGAACTACACTATGGGGTACTCGCAGGTTCTTCCTGGCAAAAACATTTTTTAGAACTATGAGTATCTTAGAAATTGCACTGTGGATAATTTACTCTGTACTTTTTAGTGACCTAATATAGATACAGGTAGATATGAGCGATGTTTTAAAAATTGTTTCCAACTGGTTTCTTCTTCTTTGTGGACTGTGTAACTTCTCCAGATGACACACTCTGCTTCTCAAACCTTATTGTGAGGAGAAGTCCCACGCCCCACCCCGTGACGTTTTGGGTATACCTGGCAAATCAGTTGTCTCTGAGGCATAGACATGGGAAGGTATTTTTTTCTTTTCATTTGTTCTGCGAAACACTGTGAACAAGCACTAGTGTATGCCTGTCCTTGAGTCTCCTTTTGTTCCTCTTTTCGCAGGTGAGACATTCTTCGTAGCAGTTTTGTTTGTTTATTTTGTTTATTTTTAATGGTTTTGAACACAAAAAAGGCTTAGGACATTAGTCCTAATTTATTCGATCCCTCTTCACTAACCTTTTCCTGTTTCTCATTGAAAACACCAAATGACTTTGGGATTTAGGGAGCAGCTTTCCCCTCCTATTTATTTTATGGTACCTCCCAAACGCATTGCACATAAACTACTTGAGTGAGCTCCTCTGTCACTCCCATCTCTCCTAGAAGGTAACCACTAGTAAGCAGTCTGGAGTGATTTTTTTTTTTTTTTTGAGACAGAGCCTCACTATGTCACCCTGGGTAGACTGCTGTGGCCTCACAGCTCACAGCAACCTCAAACTTTTGGGCTTAAGCGATTCTCTTGCCCCAGCCTCCCAAGTAGCTGGGACTACAGGCGCCTGCCACAATGCCTGGCTATTTTTTGTTGCAGTTGTCATTGTTGGGTAGCTGACCCAGATCGGGTCCGAACCCGCCACCTTCTGTGTATGTGGCAGGCGCCATAATAACCACTGTGCTATGCACGCCGAGTCGATATTTTAAAAATGGGAATCAGATCATGTCACTCTCTTCTCCATCATCTTCCAGTTTATTCATTCAGCAAATGCTTATAGACCAGCTTGCTTATATGTGCCACAAAAAGTCCTTGATATCATGAAGTATATATGTTAGTGGCCAACAATAAGAGACACTAGCATATAGCTTTCCATTATACTTAAAATAAACCCTACCCTTTTGCATGGGTTAGAAGACACTTTACGATGTGGCCCCCTGTTGTATCTTTGACCTTACCTTCTGCCATCTCCACCTTGCTCACCTGGCCTGGGCCAGCTTAGGGCTTTTGCAGTTGCATTCTCTCTACCTAGGACACTCTTTCACCATCACTGAATCATGGTGATTGGCTTTAGGCTGTCATTCATGTCTCAGCTGACTTGCCATCTTGGAAGTCTGTCTGGACCTGTCCAGTCCATTCTGGGAGTTTTAAAAACTGATTCTAAATTATCATCATTATCTGAAATAATCTTGTTCGTTTATTTAGTTATTTATAGGTGCTTAATAAACACATTTGTCAAGTTAATCACACTGATTTTCCTATAGTGCCTGTTTGTTGATATTTATTGAATGAATGTCTATTATATACAACTCATCCACTTACAAATATTTACTGAGTATTCCATTGTGCCAAGCACTGAAATCAGTGCTGGGGAGACAGCAGCAAAGAGACTGACAAAGTCCATACTTTCCTAGAGTGTACCTTCTGGTGGGAGGCGACAGGTAACAAACAAGTGAATGAATAATTACATCTGTAACAAGTGGTCAGACAGTTAGTAGTGTCAGGAATAATTAGTGTTGGGGTAGGACGTCTTGGTCAAGGAAGGACTCTGGCAAGATGACAAGCTGATGCTGGGTAATAGGGGGAACTGAGCAGTTGCTGTGTGCTCATCGAGCATGTGCTGAGATCTGCCGTGCCTTTCCCCAGAAGAGGAAATTGGGGCCAGTGAGGGAAGGGCAGTTTTGTGAGACTACACAGTTTGGAGGTGGGTGGAGCTGGGATTTATCTCATGATTCATGTCTGTCTGACAGAGCTATTTCTCTGTTTAGACTTGGTCCCATAAACTCTGTCTGGTTCTCATTGTTGACAAATGATACTTATTGCCATATCCTTTTGTAGAGGACACCAAGAGCCATGACCGCTGAAGAAGATGATTTGCAGCTGGGGGGCGGGCCCTCAGCCAATTCGTCTGCAAGTGCTCCTTGCGGAGAGAGAACCCGAGCCCAATGCGAGCCTTGGGCACGTAGCCATTGCCTAATAGTTCCCTCACCTGTCTTGTGCTGTCTCAGTAAAGGCTACTGCGGAGGTTGCTCAGGGCTACCCTGCAATCAAGGTTAGCCCGCCTCCTACAAGCTTGTACTTCTAATACGCATCTCACCTGGTTCCTTTCTGCTGTGATCGACACCAGGACCATAGGGGCAACGACATCCGTGTTGGTGGGAATTATGGAGTGTGGCTCTAATTTCCAGCATAGGCGGTGAGAGGCTGCATACCAGAGTGGCTGGGAGTGTGGGTTCTGGAGCCAGTTTGCTCAGATTTGAATCCTAAGTCTACCATTTATTATTTGAATTACCTTGGGCAAGTTATTTAACCTCTGTATTGCTTCTCATCTGTAAAGTAGGCATAATAATGATCCCTTCATTATTCATTATTTCATGATAGGGTTATCATGAAAATTAAATAAGATGGCCAGGGGCAGTGGCTCACAACTGTAATCCCAGCACTTTAGGAGGTCAAGGCGGTAGATTGCTTGAGCTCTTGAGTTCAAGACCAGCCTGAACAAGGGTGAGACCCCCGTCTCTAAAAAATAGCCAAGTGTTGTGATGGATGCCTGTAGGCCCAGCTTCTCTGGAGGCTGAGGCAAGAGAATCACTTGAGCCCAAGAATTTGAGGTTGCTGTGAGCTGTGATGCCACAGCACTCTATCAGGGGCAAGAAAGTGAGACTGTCTCAAAAAAAAAAGAAAGACAAGAAAATGAGATTAATGTAAGTTAATCACATTATGTAGTACTCAGGAAAAATACAGTAAATGTTAGCTTTTACTATTGCTCTATATCTTGCCAATCCACTTTCTCTGTCTTCCCTTTCCCTTCTCAAACAAACATGCTTTCTTTCTAGAATTAGGATAATATTCCTGTTTTTCATTGAGACTATCAGTGTTGTAGACTCAGCTCAGGCACAGATCCTGCCAGATCCCGAGCTTACTAGACTAGAAAGTCAAAGCAGAATATTCTGGTTCTTACCCGGTAGGTGGGTCAGGATCCTGTTTCTACATCCTGCCAGCTTACAGGAGCGGAAGGGATGTGCAGGCCCCGCCTGCAAACCACAACTTTGTTCTGAGCCGCTTGATTTGACAGCTTCCCTTTTCTACCTGCTGACTTCTTTAGCTCTTGTTTGGCAGCCAAAAGAGCAACTAAGCTGGTTCACAGCTGGCCATTTGTCACCAATAAAAACTCAACAACTAGAAGGAAAATGAAAATTTAAACGTAGTTGATATTTTTCTCTGTCTCCTTAAGTTTTCCAAGTTTTCCTTTTTTACATCTCAAACTATAGAAGAATTTTATTCTACTTTTACAGAGAAAACTGTGATACATTATGGCATCTTCTGAAACTTTTGGATCTTTATATATTAATTTTCACCTTTAATAAGCACCAAGATTTTATTTTTCCATTTTGGTTAGAAATCTGTAGTTTATGTCCGTATTTCTGGCTCATCTGTACAAATGTATAGGGTATAGATCCTTGAGTCTGGATTATGACGTTGAACATTGGAGCTTAATGAAGAACGCAGACTGGTGTGGTTCAAAGTGTGGAATCATGCCCAGCTCCTTTTAAATTTGTATCTTTGCTTTTAGTTTTTGTTTTTTCTTAGTGCTGTCAGTATGCCCTCTTTCTCTTTTGTTGCTTCTAATATATGATAGGCAGAAAATGAATTCAGTTTATCACCCAGATAATTGAAAATGTTAAGAAAGAATGAGGAAACATTTTTGTTTACCTCCTTGTCTAGTTCATGCTCCAGAGAAACAGGGATACTGGTAATTTTAGGGGAGATATTTAATCTTCAGGCGTCCAAAACTCTTGTGAAGGTTCATTTATTTATTTTATTTTTTTGAGGCAGAGTTGTAAGCTGTCGCCCCAGGTAGAGTGCTGTGGTGTCACAGCTCACAGCAACCTCAAACTCTTGGGCTTAAGTGATTCTTTAGCCTCAGCTTCCCAAGTAGCTGGGACTACAGGCACCTGCTACAACGCCTGGCTGTTTTTTGGTTGTAGCTATCGTTGTTTTGGCAGGCCCGGGCTGGATTCGAACCCACCAGCACCAATGTATGTGGCTGGTGCCCTGGCCTCTGAGCTATAGGCGTCAAGCTGTGAAGGTATGTTTAGAGATACAAGGCAACTTTTGCATATATGTATGAATTTATTTTTTTATTTTTTGAGACAGAGTCTCACTTTGTCGCCCTTAGTAGAGTGCTATACTGTCACAGCTCACAGCAACCTCAAACTCTTGGACTCCAGCAATCTCTCGCCTCAGCCTCCCAAGTAGCTGGGACTACAGGTGCCTGCAACAACGCCTGGTTATTTTTAGAGACTAAGTCTCAGCTCTGACTCAGGCTGGTCTCAACTCCTGAGCTCAGAAAATCCACCTGCTTCAGCCTCCAACAGTGCTGGGATTCCAGCTGTGACAACTTTTGCATTAGATTGGAGTGTTAAGGGTTAGCAAACAAAGCACCCTGGGTTAAATTTGTTTTGATTATCTCTGGACAAGTCACTTTGTTTCCTGATACTGTAAAGTGAGGATACTCTTTTTTAAAACCTCATTGATTTGTTATGAAGAAAAACAAAATGTATACAAAATGTTTGAGCATCTACATTTATGGATGTCACATCTTCGGGTCATGTCAGTGAAACTATACAAAGTTGTAGTATTTGCACTGTGGTAGACCTAATTTCTATTAGTCATCATTTACAGTGTCTTCACAACTACAGTTTTGTTTGGTACTTTCAGTTCATAGACAATAGGATGTGGCCATGTAATATACCTTAAGTCTATTGTTTAACAGAATTATTTCCTCAAAATTAAAATATATGGAGAATCTTCTGCAGCATTCTGTCATCTCTCCATGCAGAGAGGACATGTCTGGTTTTGCTATGGCTGAAAATGAATAAGCAACTCTGGAAACCAAGGAAGGTCCTCTGGGAACCTAAAAACTCTTGTGGCTATTAATGGATTTAATTGTATTTCCTCTCCGCCACCAAAATGTGCAATAAATTGTTTATGCCCTTGCCTTTAATGGAGAGAATTATTCATTAAATGCACATAATATCATTATCACTGTGTTTTTATTGTAGGTAGTCCTCTCTATCTTTCCTTAAAAAAAAAAAACTTATAAAAAAAATGGCTGTCATCATTAAACATTGACTATTATCCTTTTGGTTGCCTTTTCCTTCGTGGATAAAAGGGAAAGTATCAGCTCGGCGCCTGTGGCTCAACAGGCTAAGGCGTCAGCCACGTACACCTGAGCTTGCAGGTTCGAATCCAGCTCGGGGCCCGCATCCAGCCCGGGACCTGCCAAACAGCAATGATGGCTGCAATCAAAAAATGGCCGGCCGTGGTCGTGACGGGCGCCTGTAGTCCCAGATACTTGGGAGGCAGAGGCAAGAGACTCACTTGAGCCCAGGAATTGGAGGTTGCTGTGAGCTGTGATGCCACAGCACTCTATCCAGGGTGACAGCTTGAGGTTCTGTCTCAGAAAAAAAAAAGGGGGGGGGAAGTATAGTCTTGCCAGGGAAGCGGAGTAGGGCTGGACATGGGCCGTGGCCGCCTAGATCCAAGATTTGACACAGGGTTAGATTGGTTTGCTTTGGACTTGGGCCAAATCATATAGATGATTTGATGAATCATTTCACTGATAAATGAATGCAACGTCTCCCTGCATGTGGTCTCATTTAAATACATTTAAGAGAACATTTATTGAAGAATAACTGTTTAGGATTATAGCTGTTTTTTTGTTTGTCATTTAGGTATTTCTTTCTATATTATAATGTATCTGGAGGGAAAAAGTCAGCAAATTACTCTCAAAACCATATGCCAAAAATACTTTGACATTAAGATTTGATGCCTTACTTGGCTTTACCCTGTGAGTTCAGGTTAGTCTCTGTAATGCCTCCCTACATATCTCCACTTGCTTTCCTCATTTAGTCCAAACATTCTGGGCCAGTGGGTACTGGGTAGAGGGCAAAGAACAAAGCAGACGGAAAGTCTAGCCCTGGTGGAGCTTACCTTCTGGGGGGGCAACAAGCAGGAAACAGGTGAGTGAGCAAGTGATAGTGTTGGCCAGAAGGGGATAACTGGGTCAGAGCCAGGACAATGCCTCAGTTTTGAACAGGGTGGTCTAGAAAGACCTCAGAAGGTGAGCAAGCTGCAGGGAGCACATGTTGAGGCAAAGCTGAGTGAATTTTATGGAAAGGGCCATTGGGGGGGTGGGGGGGAAGCAGGGGAGTCTAGTCTGGAGGCTGCCATGGTGATGAAGGTGGAGGCTGATGTTGGCTTGGACCAGCGTGGAGTGGTGGAGATGAGAAAGCAGATTCTGGATATATTTTCAAGGCTAAAGGATTTGCTTATGGATTGGATGTGAGGTAGGACAAAAAAGAAGGAATGTAAGGATGACTCCTAATGTTTCATTTAACTTTGTGTCTGTTTTCTGTTTTTCTTTTAAAATCATTGCTATTATCATCTTTTTATCTTAGTGACTCTCTGTAGAGAAGACAAGTGTGTAGCAGAGCTCTTGAGTTTGTTTCCATTTGTGTCATTTCCTGGGAATTTACTTGGTAATTGAATAATCCATAGGTTGGCACCTCATTGTGGTAAAAATCTAGAGAAGCACTTGTGCTTCAGGCTATGAGGAAGCTGTGGGAGCAGCTGAATCTCCACACCCTGATTATTTGCTCTTCTGGCATCTCCTCTGTGATTCTCATTTATTTGATAGTTTTTTTTTAAAGAGGGAGATCTGTTGCAGAGGCCATTAATAGCTGTAGCCCATATTCTTTGTTACTAACCCAGTGAAACCGAAAAGTCAGGAACATCTAGGTTTTTCTTTTTTTAAACGGATTGGTTGGCTGTGGCAGACAGCCTGTCTGGGCTCCTCCGGAGCTGCTCTGCAGGGAGGAGCCCTGTGCACAGCGATCTAATTTGTGTAATCTTGAAGGTGGAACTATTTTTAAAAGGGAACAGAAAAATAATGGAGCCCTTTGCTCGAGAATGCCAAACTGGATCTTACTGATTTAAAAAGAAAAGGACTCAGATCTTATAGTTTGAACTCCTGTTTCCCTCTTAATTCTCTTCACCATATTCAGATCAAATTTGTGACGGCTGTACTTAGGTGATTGCTCTTGAAATGACAGCTGCATTTTTCTTTTCTTTTCTTTTTTTTTTTAACATTTTAGGTAAGTGTATTACTTGTGGTTTGGATGAGCTGCTTAACATAAAAAGAATAGTTATCAAGTTCAGGAATTAAAATTCTCTTTGTAATTCTTACAGTAGACTGATAGTTTATAACTAGTTGTCAGCCTGATCAGACCCCATTAGCCCCATTTCTATCTGATATGTCTACAGTGTCTTAACAGTAAATATAAAGGGAAAATAAAAGGAATCTATTTACATACATTTTTATATGTAAATTCTCAGAAGACAAATGTAAATGCTCTCAGCACATTAGAAACAATAGCCATGTGGATCATGTGAGCTCAGGAGTTCAAGGCCAGCTGAGCAAGAGGATCACTGGAGCCCAGGAGTTTGAGGTTGCTGTGAGCTATGATGCCAACAGGGCATCAGAGTGACACTCAGAAAAAAAAGAAACCATAGCCATCAGGCGCTTGCAGGTAAACAAGACATGACACCTATAAATAGGGAATGGTACAAGTGCATTGTGAACAATTGAATAAATTATCTTTGTGAACATGACACCTATAAATAGGGAATGGTACCGGTGCATTGTGTTGATGACTTAGATGAGATGTGATGCCATCAGTGATATGATTTTCTAAAATGATGCATGAAGCAGGGTGCAGTGGCTTATGCCTATACTCCCAGCACTTTGAGAGGTCAAGGTGGGAGGATTGCTTGAGGCCAAAAGTTCAAGACTAGCCTGGGCAATAGAGCAAGACCCTGTCTCTACAAAAATTTAAGAAACAAAATTGAGCCAAGCACAGTGGCACATGCCTATAGTCCCAGCTACTTAAGAGGCTGAGGCAGTGAGCTGTGATTGTGTCACTGCATTCCATCCTGAGCAACAGAGTGAGACCTGTCTCAAAAAAAAAATATATGGTAAATAAATCTTCATAAAACTCTAAACAAAACAAAGTACAGTCTTTCTTCTGTTTACATAGAACATTCCAGAAAAAAATGCAGTATATGCTAAATAGTGAAAAAATACTTAACATTTCTCTGTAAAATATCTTTAGATCTAGGCTGAGATAATTATAAACTAGTTCTTACTTACATTTATCTCTGGTGGGACTAAAGGCCGTTTGTTACAAAACTGATGAAGCTTACATTCAAGGGCCCTTAATGTGCATGGGCTTCCATGGCTCTATACCCAATTTTTTAAAATACTTTTCTCATTTTAGTATTATTTTTATTTTTTTATTTTTTTTGAGACAGAGCCTCAAGCTGTTGCCCTGAGTAGAGTGCTGTGGCATCGCAGCTCACAGCAACCTCCAACTCCTGGGCTCAAGCAAGTCCCCTGCCTTGTCCTCCCCCCAAGTAGCTGGGACTACAGGCGCCTGCCACAACACCTGGCTATTTTTTGGTTGCACTCATCATTGTTGTTTGGGTGGCCCGGGCTGGATTCGAACCCACCAGCTCAGGTGTATGTGGCTGTCACCTTAGCCACTTGAGCCACAGGTGCCGAGCCATTTTATTATTATTTATTTTATTTTTTGTAGAGACAGAGTCTCACTTTATCGCCCTTGGTAGAGTGCTGTGGTGTCACACAGCTCACAGCAACCTCCAACTCCTAGGCTCAGGCAATTCTCTTGCCTCAGCCTTCCGAGTGGCTGAGACTACAGGGGCCCACCACAATGCCTAGCTATTTTTGGTTGCCATTTGGCCAGGGCCAGGTTTGAACCTGCTACCCTCAGTATATGGGGCCAGCAGGCCTGCGCCCTACTCACTGAGCCACAGGCACCGCCCCATTTTATTTTTTGAGACAGTCTCACTTTGCCATCGTCAGTAGAATACTGTGGCATCGTAGCTCACAGCAACCTATAATTTGGATTCAAGAAATCTGACTCATCTTCCCGGTAGCTGGGACTATAGGTGCCTGCCACAATTCCTGGCTTTTTTTTTTTTTAGAGACAGGGTCTTGCTTTTGCTTAGGCTGGTCTCGAACTTGTGAGCTCAAGCAATTCACCCGCCTCAATCTCCCAGAGTGCTCAGATTACAGGCATGAGCCACTGTACCCAGCCCTTTTTATTGAAATGTCTTGTACACTCAGAAAAGTACACATGTAACAAGTATAGTTCAGTGAATTTTTACAAACTGAGCATACATAACCAGCACCCCCATCAGAAAAGAGCATGAATGATACCCCAGAGCATTACAATGCCCCTTCTAATTACCTCCCCTCTCTCCTCCCACAGCATAAATTAGTTTTGCACTATGTACATTTCATTTCTAATTTTTCTAATATTTCAACAATATTTATGGGATTCATGCCTATCCTTGCATGTAATTGCACTTCATATATTCTTGTTGCTGTGTAGTATTCTGGTAGGCAAATTAATATTAGAGTTTCTGTGACCATTCTGTGATGATGGCCATGTGGGAGATTTCTCCTGTGGGGCTCTTGTGACCGGTGCCACTGTGAAGTTGGTAGAACTGAGCACTCCTTTGCCTTGAGTATATACCCCAGAGTCTGGAGTCTGGAGTGTGTAGCCGCGGGGGTATGTGCAGCATACTTACTGGCAGTGTCCGGAGCTCCTGGTTCTCTACACCTTTGCCTTTGTAAAGAACAAGGTGGGGTAAAATGGTTTCTCCTGTGGTTTTAATTTGTATTTCCCTGATGATATGGAGTGCCTTTTCATATGTTTATTGGTCACTTGGATATCCTCTTTTATGAACTGTTCAGGTAAGTTACCATTTTTCTGTTGAGTTTTTTCTCCATTTCTCATTTACTTTTCTTTTCCTCTCAGCTATCTTCTCATACTCTGTGGGTTGTCTTTTTATTCCGTTTAATGGTATGTTGATGAACAGAAATTCTTAAATTGTTAATATGGTTCAGTTTATCAATGTCTACCTTTATGTTCAGTGCCTTCTGGGTCCTTTTAAGATCACAAGTTGTCCTCTGGTATTCTAAAAGCTTAATTATTTGCTTTTCTCACATGTGGGCATGAGGTTTGAGTTAAGATGTGTTTTCCCTGCACCATTTATTTTAAAAGTCATCCTTTTCTACTACACTGTCCCCTCGATCATAAATCCTGGCATGTTTTGTATGTAATTCTACTTGTAGAGCTCTGTTCTGGAGCATTGGTCAGTTTGTACATCCTTGCACTAATGTTCCCCTGTCTCAGTTACTGTATCTTTATAATATGCCTGTTACCTTATGGTGTGAATCTTCTAGCTTCGTGGTTCTTCGTAATTGCACAATAATTGCCTTAAGTAATCTTTTTTCCTTTGCATATCCTTAGAAATTTTAGAATAAACTTTTTGGTTTCCTTAGAAACCTGTTTTGGGCAGAGATTTTATTTAGGATTGCATTAAGTCTATAAATTTGGAGAGAATTGAAATCTTTAAAATATTGAGACTTTGGGTTCATGGACATACGACCATTTATTTAGGTCTTTAATTGGTTTGTGCTTTTTAGCATAGAAGTCTACATCTTTCCTTAGATATATTCCTGTGTATTTGATATTTTTAAATCCTAGAGCTAATTTTGTAATGGTAATTTTGTATGCTTTTTCTTATAGAAGACTCTTCTTTGATAAGCTATAGGCCCTACAAACCTGGTCTGTCCCTGGGCAGAATGTTTTCAGTTTCATCTACACGTGGGATGCTAGACATTTCCTAATTGAAGGTTCCCACAACTAGGGGTTGTAGGATGCTTAGCATTTTTGTTTTTGCTGCCACTGAATGTGAATGCAGTTCTCATTCTTTATGACAATGCAGAAAGCACTCTAGAGGCACTACCACCACCATCACTGTGGAGACTCACTCATTAAAGACATTTTGTCCTTATTAAACAGTCGGTACAGTCCATGAATGTATTTGTGCTTAAGTGCTTGAGTCAAGTATGTATGACTTTTTGCTTGCTTGTTTTAGGAAGAGACCTGAAATAAGCCAAGAGTTTCCAAAGTTGCCATCAGTAATCTAGACTTTAAAAGTTAAATCGCTAATCTTCACAAACTTCTGTTTATAGGCTTTCCCACAGAGTGTATAGAACAATGGACTTGGAACCCGAAAATGTAAATCCTTTCTCTTATGTTCTTTCTTTTTTTTTTTTAGAGACAGAGTCTCACTTTGTCATCTCAGTAGTATGGTGTCACAGCTCACAGCAACCTCCAGCTCTTGGGCTTAGGCAATTCTCTTGCCTCAGCCTCCCGAGTAGCTGGGACTAAGGCGCCTGCCACAATGCCTGGCTGTTTTTTTTTGTTGCAGTTTGGCCAGGCCAGGTTCGAACCCACCAGACTTGGTATATGGGGCCAGCGCCCTACTCACTGAGCCACAGGCGCCTCCTTAAATATTTTCTTTAACAATTAAAAACTCTGTGATGTGGAGTCAGTTACCTTTTTTTTTTTTTTTTTACTATCTTAGAATTTGTTTTATTTCTTGTTCTTAATTAACAGTGCAAAGCAATACAGTCTTTACCACTTAATGTAGAGCAAAATGAATCAAATTTCAAAGTATAATAGGTATATTATTGCCTTTTTACAAATCCATGAAAAGCATAGTATTTATGTCTACACTAGGTGAAGAAGCCACTGTTATATGTTATGCTACGATGTGTATGCCAGGAATCAAGTGTGCTACAAGGCCAAGAGCAAAGACCTGCAATTACTTCAAATGATGGTCAAGTTCTTCCTATAGGGTCTTCACTGAATTATGCAAAAGCTCTGAGTGTGTAGGTGTGTATGTGTATGC
>CAUYON010085590.1:0-14723 GCA_963573935.1 Arctocebus calabarensis | reverse complement strand
TTGCCCTGATTATGGTCTTTATGCTTATACCTTAGTGACTTCCTCCTCACACAATAATGGGTGTTGTCCTGGATTACCTTCTTCCTCCTGACTTCACAATAAGTGTTTTCCTCGATTATCATCTTCCTCCCAATATCACATTGTGTTTTGCCATGATTTACCATCTATAAGCTTAATCTTAATGTCTTTCTCTTGCAATCACAATGGGTGTTGCCCTGTGTTTATATCTTCTTCCTGATATCATAATGGGTGTTTCCCTGTGTTACCTTCTTCCTCTTGACATAACAATATGTTTTGTTGTGGTTTGCCATCCTTAAGCTTAACCTTAGTGACTTCCTCCTAACACCACAATAGGTGTTGCCCTTGGGTTATCATCCTGAAGTTTAACCTTAGTGATGTCCACCTGACTTCACAATAGTTGTTGCCTTGGGTCAGCATATTACTCATGACAACACAATGAGTGTTGCCCTGGGATATCATCTTCCTCCTGACATAATAAGAGGTGTTGCCCTAGGTTACCATCTTCTGTCTTTACACTTAAACTTAGTGACTTCTTCTTCACATAACAGTGGGTGTTGGCCTTGGTTACCATCTTTAACCTTAACCTTAGTGTCTTCCTCCTCACATCACAATGGGTGTTGCCCTGAGTTACCATCTTTAACTTAACATTAGTGACTTCCTCCTGATATCACAATGGATGCTGCCCTGGATTACCATATTCCTACTGACATCACAATAGTTGTTCTCTTCAGTTATAATCTTCCTCCTGATACCACAATGTATTTTGCCTTGGGTTTCCATCTATAAGCTTAATGTTAGCGCCTTTCTCTTGCACTCACAATGTGTGTGCCCTGGGTTATCATCTTCTTCCTGATATCACAATTTGTGTTGCCCTTGGTTTCCATCTTTAAGTTTAACCTTAGTGACTTCCTCCTGTCACCACAATGGTTATTGCCCCTGGTTACCATCTTTAAGCTTATACCTTAGTGAAATCCTCTTGACACAACAATGGGTGTTGCCCTGGGGTACCATCTTCCTCCTGACATCAAAATAGATGTTCTCTTCAGTATTCATCATTTTCCTGACATCAGAATGGCTGTTACACTGGATTACCGTCTTTAAGCTTAACCTTAGTGACGTCCTCCTCACATCACAATCGATATTGCCCTGGGTTACCATCCTCCTCTTAACATCACAATGGGTGTTTCCCTGGATGACTTTCTTCCTTCTGACATAAAAATGTTTGTTGCCGTGGGTTAACTTCTTTAATCTTAACCTTAGTGACTTCCTCCTATCACCATAATGGGTGTTGCCTTTGGTTATCATCCTTAAGTTTATCCTTGGTGATGTCCTCCTGATTTCACAATGGTTGTTGCCCTGTATTACCACCTTCCTCCTGACATCACAATGGGTGTTGCCATGGGTTACTGTCTTTAAGCTTTACCTTAGTGACTTCCTCCTGACATCAAAATGGCTATTGCCCTGGGTTACAATCTTCATCCTGTCATCACAATGGGTGTTGCTCTTGGTTACCATCCTTAAGCTTAACTTTAGTGACTTCCTCCTGACACCACAATGGGTGTTGCTTTGGGTTCCCATTTTTAAGCTTAACCTTAGTGATTTCCTCTTGACACCACAATGGGTGTTGACAAAAGTTAACATTTTTAAGCTTAACCTTAGTAACTTTTGCCTGACACACAATGGGTATTCCTCTGGGTTACCATCTTTACAATTAATGCTATGATTTCTTCTTGACATCACACTGTTTCTAGCCATAGGTTACTATCTTTAAGCTTAATCTTAGAGACTTCCTACTCACATAACAATGGGTGTTACCCTGGGTTACCATCTTTAAGCTTAACCTTAGTGAATTCCTCCTAACACCACAATGGGTGCTGAGCTAGTTTACCTTCCTTAAGCTTAACCTTAGTGGCGTCCTCCCAGTGTCACAATGGTTGGCTTCACTTTAGTGACTTTCTTCTGACGTCACATTAGGTGTTGGCCTGGTTTAACATCTTCCTCCTGACTTCACAATGTGGGTTGCCCTGGGTTACCATTCCTACACTTAACCTTAGTGACTTACTCCTGACATCACAATGGGTGTGGTCCTGTGTTACAATCTTTTAGCTTAACCTTAGTGATTTTGTCCTGAAATCACAATGGGTGTTGCCCTGGGTTAATGTCTTTAAGTTTAACTTTAGTGACTTCGACCTGACATCACAATGATTGTTGCTTGGGGTTACCATCTTTATGCTTAAACATAATAATATCCTCCTGACAACAGAGTGGTAGTTTCCCTAGGTCACCGTCTTTAAGCTTAAACTTAGTGACTTACTCCTGGCATCACAATGGGTGTTGCTCTGGATTACTGTCCTTAAGGTTAACCTTAGTAATGACCTCCCTGCTTCAAAATGCTTGTTCTCCTGAGTTGTCATATTCCACAGGTCCTGGGTTACCATCGTTAAGCTTAAATTTAGTGACTTCTTCCTGAGATCACAATGGGTGTTTCTCTGGGTTACCGTCTTTAAGTTTAACCTTAGTCACTTTCTCCTGACATCACGATTGGTGTTTCCCTGGGTAACTATCTTCCTCCTGACATCACAATTGGTTTTGTTCTCCATTACCATTTTTAGCATAATATTAGTGGCTTGCTCTTGACATCACAATGGGTGTTGCCCTGAATTGCCATTATCTTCTTGACAGCACAATGGGTGTTGTCCTGGGTTACCATCTTTAAGGTTGTCCTTAGTGACTTCCTCCTGTCATCACAATGAGTGTTGCCCTGGTTAACATCTTCCTCCTGACTTTACAATAGGAGTTACGTTTGGTTAACATCTTCCTCCTGACATCACAATGGGTGATATCCTAGGTTACTATTTTTAAGTTTCAGATTAGTGATTTCCTCCTGACGTCACAATGGGAGATGCTCTAGGTTACCATCTTTAAGCTTAAGCTCAGCGACTTCCTCCTTACACAACAATGGATGTCCCTTGTGTTACCATCTTCCTCCTGACATCAAAGTAGGTGTTACCATGGGTTATCATCTGTAAGCTTTACCATAGTGACTTTCTCCTCACATCACAATAGGTGTTGCCTTGGGTTACCACATTCCCCCTGACACAAAAATGGGTGTTACCCTGAATTACCACCATTAAGCTTAACCTTAGTGACGTTCTCCTGACATAACAATGGGTATTGCCCTGGGTTAACATCTTCCTCATAACATCACAATGTGTGTTTCCCTGGGTAGCCATCTCCCTCCTGACATCATAATGGGTCTTGCCCTGGCTTATCATCTGTAATCTTAACATTCATGCCTTCTTCTTGACATCATAATGGGTATTGCCCTGGCTTATCATCTTTACACTTAACCTTAGTGACTTCCACTTGACATCACAATGATTGTTCCCCTGGGTTAATATCTTTATGCTTAAACTTAGTGACTTCCTCCTGACATCACAATAGGTGTTGCCCTGCTTACCATCTTTAAGTTTAATCTTTTTGACTTTCTCTTGCCTTCACAATGGGTGTTCCCCTGGGTTATCACATTCCTCCTGACATCACAATTCATGTTGCCCTCAGATACCATCTTTAAGCTTAACCTTAGTTTCTTCCTCCTGTCACCACACTGGGTTTTGACCCTGGTTACCATCGTCCTCCTGACATGACAATGGGTGATGCCTCAGGTTACCATCTTTAATATTAAGGCTAGTGATTTCTTCCTGACATCACAATGTGTGGTGCTCTAAGTTGCCATCTTTAGGCTTAACCTTAGTGAATTATTCCTTCCACAACATTGGATATTTCCCTGTGTGACCATCTTCCTCCTGACATCACAATGGGTCTTATCTTTTTTTGTTAACCATCTATAAGCTTAACATTGGTGGCTTCTTCCTGACTTCACAATGAGTATTACCGTGGGTTATCATCTTTAAGCTTAACCTTAGTGACTTCTGCTTCACATCACAATGATTGGTGCCCTGGGTTACTATATTCCTCCTGACATCACAATGGGTGTTTCCCTGGCTTACCATCTTTAAGCTTAACCTTAGTGACTTCCTCCTAACATCACAGTGGGTGTTGCCCTGGGTTACCATGTATAGGCTTAACGTTAGTGACATCCCCCTGGTGTCACAATTGGTGTTGTCCTGGGTTTCCTTCCTCAAGGTTAACCTAAATGACGTCATCCTGAAGCCACAGTGGGTGTTGCCCTGGGTAAACTTAACCTCAATGATGTCCTCCTGACTCCAAAGTAGGAGTTGCCTGGGTTACCATCCTTTAGCTTAACCTCAGGGATGTCCTCCTGATGCCACAGTGGGTGTTGTCCTGGATTAACATCTTTAAGCTTAACCTCAGGGATGGCCTCCAGAAGCCACAGTGGATATAGCCCTGGGTATATATCGTTAAGCTTAAAGTCAGTGCCATCTTCCCAATGCCACAGTGGGTGCTACCCTGGGTTACCATCTTTAAGTTTAACCTCAAAGACTTCCCTCTGATGCCACAGTGGGCTTTGCCCTGGGTTACAATGTGTATACTTAATCTCTTCCTCCTCACACCACTATTGGTGTTGCCCTGGGTTACCATCCATATGCTTAACTGCATTGACGTCCTTCTTAACCCACAGTGTGTTTTTCCCTGGATTACCATCTCTAGGCTTACCTTGGTGATGTGCTCCTGATGGCACAGTGGGTATTATCCTAGGTTACTGACCTTTAGCTTAACCTCAGGGACATTCCCCTTTCATCAAAGTGAGTGTTGCCATGGGTTTCCATCCTTAGGCTTAACTTCGGAGATGTCCTCCTGACGTCACAATGGGTATTGCCCTGGGTTATCATCTTTAAGATTGACCTTGTTGACGTCCTCCTGACCCCTATTGAATATTTCCCTGTATTAACATCTTTAAGCTTAACCTTAGTGATTTTTTTCTAACATCACAATGGACGTTGCCCTGGGTTAACTTCTTTAAACTTAACCGTAGTGACTTCCTCCCGACACCACATTGTGTTTTTCCCTGGATTACCATCTTCTTCGTGACATAACAATGGGTGTTGCCCTGCATTACTTTGTCTAAGCTTAAACATAGTGACTTCCTCCCGACACCATAATGAGTGTTGTCTGGGTTAACATTTTTAAGTTTAAATTATTGATTTTTTCCTGACATCACAATGAGTGTTGCCCTGTGTTGACATCTTTATGCTTAACCTCAGTGAATTTTTCCTGACATCACAATGGTTGTTTCCCTGGGTTACCAACTTTAAGCTTAACCTTAGTGACTTCCTCCTGACATGACAATTGGTGTTGCCCTGGGTTACCATCACTCAGCTTCACCATAGTGACTTCCTTCTGACCCTGCAATGGGTGTTTGTGTGGGTTATGACATTCATACTGACATCATGTTGGGTGTTTTCTTGGGTTACCATCATTAAGAATCTCAGCAATGTCCTCTTGCTGCCATGGTATTGCCCTGGGTTACCATCATTTAGCTGAACTTCAGTGACATCCACCTGAAGCCACATTGGCTGTTTCACTCGGTTACCATCATTCAGCTTAAACTCAGTGATGACCTCCTGAATCCACAGTGGATTTTGATCTGGGTTTACATCCTTATGGTTATCCTCATTGCTGTCCTCCTGACGCCACAGGGGGTGTTGATCTGTGCTAACATCCTGAAGCTTAACTTCAATGAGGTACTCCTGCAGACCCATTGGGTGTTGCCCTGTGTTGCCAACTCCAACTGTAGGATTAAACTCAATGTTGCCCTCTTGACACCACAGTGGGCATTGCCCTGGGTTACCATCTGTAAGCTTAACTTCAGTGATGTCCTTCAGACGCCACAGAGGGTGGGGCTCTTGGTTACCACCCTTAGTATTAAATTCAGTGACGTCCTCCGGATGCAACAGTTGACATTGATCTGTAAGCTTAACCTCAGTGATGTCCTTCTTATGCCACAATGTTTGTGTCACTGGGTTACTGTCATTAAGCTTAACTTCAGTTACATCCTCCTAATGAAACAGTGGTTATTGCCCTGGGATACCATCTATAAGCTTAACCTCAGTGACGTCCCCCTGATGCCACAGTGGGTAATACCCTGGGTTACTGTCATTAAGCTTAACCTCAGTGAGGTACTCCAGATGCCACAGCGGGTGCTGCCCTGGGTTACCGTCTTTAAGCTTAACCTCAGTGAAGACCTCCTGATGCCACAGTGGGTGCTGCCCTGGGTTACTGTCTTTTAGCTTAAACTCAATAACGTAATCCTGAAGCCAAAGTAGGTGCTACCCTGGGTAGCCATCTACCTCTGCCATCACAATTGTTGTTGCCATCAGTTACCATTTTACTCCTGACATCACAGTGTGTGTTGCTGTGGGTTACCGTCTTTGAGCTTAAATTTAGTGACTTTCTCCTGGCATCACAATGGTTGTGGCCCTGGGTTATAATGTTCCTCCTGACAATATAATTTTTGTTGCCCTTGGTTACCATCTTTAAGCTTAACATTACTGACTTCCTCCTGACCTCAGAATGGGTGTTTCCCTGGGTTATCATCTTCCTCTGACACCAAAGTGGGTGTAACCCTGGGTTACCATCTTTAAGCTTAATCTTAGTGATTTCCTTCTCACATCACAATGGGTGTTCCCCTGGGTAACCATTATCTTCCCATCATCACAATCGGTATTGCTATGGCTTACTATCTTTAAGCTTAACATTAGTGAATTCTTCCTGACATCACAATGGGTGTTGTCCTGGGTTACCATGTTAAAGCTTAACCTTAGTGACTTTATCTTGATATCACAGTGGGTGTTGCCCTGGGTTACCATGTACCTGCTCAACCTTAGTGACTTCCACCTGACATCCCAATGGGTGTAGCCCTGGGGTACCATCTTCCTCCTGACATCACAATGTATATTATCCTGGGTTATCATCTTTAAGCTTAAACTTGGTGACTTCCTCCTGACACCACAATGTCTGTAGCCCTGGGTTACCATCTTTACGCTTAATCTTAGTGACTTCCTTCTGATGTCACAATGGGTGTTGGCCCTGGTTACCATCTTCCTCCTGACTTCACAATGTGGGTAGCCCTTCATTACCATTCATAAGCTTAAACATAGTAAATTCCTCCTGATATCAGAGTGGGTGTGGCCCTGAGTTACCATTTTTAAGCTTAACTTTAGTGATTTCAGGAGGAAGTCACTAAGGATAATCTTAAAGATAGCAACCCAGGACAACACCCACTGTGACAGCAGGAGGAATATGGTACTCGAGGAAACCACTCATTGTGATGTTAGGAGGAAGTCACTAAGGTTAAGTTTAAAGATGGTAACCCAGGTTAACACCCATTGTGATGTCCAGAGAAATTCACTAAGGTCAATCTTAAAAATGGTAACCCAGGGCAACTACCAGTTTTGATTTCAGGAGGAAATCATTAATGTTAAGCTTAAAGATGGGAACCCGGTGCAACACCCATTATGATCTCAGGAAGAAATCAGTAATTTTAGCTTAAAGATGGGAACCCAGGGCAACACCCATTGTGATGTCA
This sequence comes from Arctocebus calabarensis, assembly GCA_963573935.1. Lineage (NCBI taxonomy): Eukaryota > Metazoa > Chordata > Mammalia > Primates > Lorisidae > Arctocebus > Arctocebus calabarensis. The sequence goes on along the minus strand of CAUYON010085590.1, from coordinate 7,192 downwards.
GTAGGTAGTCACTAATGTTAAGATTACAGATGCTAACACAGGGAAACACCCTTTATGATGTCAATAGGAAGATAGTAACCCAGGGCAACACCCATTGTGGTGTCAGTAGGAAGTCATTAAGGTTAAACTTAAAGATGGTAACCCAAGGTGATAACCATTGTGATCTCTGGAGAAAGTCACCAAGGTTAATCTTAAAGATGGTTACCCCTGGCAAAAACAATTTTGATTTCAGGAGGCAATCAGTAATGTCAAGCTTAAAGATGGGAACCCAGAGCAACATCCATTGTGATCTCAGGAGTAACTCAGTAATGTTAACTTAAACATGGAAATACAGGACAACACTCATTGTGATGTCAGGAAGAAGTGCCTAATGTCAAGATTACAGATGGTAACACAGGGCAACACCCATTTTTATGTCAGGAGGAAGATAGTAACCCAGGGAAACACCTATTGTGATGTTAGTAGAAAGTCACTATGGTTAAACTTAAAGATGGTAACCCAAGGTAATACCCATTGTGATGTCCGGAGATAGTCACTAAGTTTAACCTTAAAGATGGTAACCCAGGGCAACAACAATTTTGATTTCAGAAAGAAATCAGTAAAGTTAAGCTTAAAGATGGCAACCCAGGGCAACACACATTGTGATCTCAGGAGGAAATCAGTAATGTTAAGCTTAAACATGGTAACCCAAGACAACACCCATTGTGATGTCAGGAGAAAGTCACTAAGATTAAACTTAAAGACAGTAATCCAGGGCAACACCCATTGTGATATCCGGAGAAAGTCAGTAAGGTTAATCTTAATTATGGTAACCCAGGGCAACACTAATTGTTATGTCAGGAGTTTATCACCAAGGTTAAGCTTAAAGAGGGTGACCGAGGGTGACCAAGGTTTACACCCATTGTGATGTCAGGAGGAAGATGGTAACCCAGGGCATAAGCCATTTTATGTCAGGAGGAAATCACTAAGGTTAAACTTAAAGATGCTAACCCAGTGCAACACCCATTGTGATGTCAGGAGAAATTCACTAATATTAAGCTTAAAGGAGATGACCCAGGGCAATACCCAATGTGATAAGAGGAGAAATTTACTAATGTTAAGCTTAAAGTTTGTAACTCAGGGCAAATTTAGTGACTCCCTCCTGAAGTCACAATGTGTGTTGCCCTAAGTTACAATCTACCACCTGACATCACAATGTGTGTTTTCCTCAGTTACCATCTTTAAGGTTAACCTTAGAGATTTTCTCCTGGCGTCAAAATGGGTGTTGCAATGGGTTACTATCTTCCTCTTGAGATCACAATGGGTGTTAGCCTCGGTTAAAGGCTTTAGGTTAAACATGACAAATTCTTTATGACATCACAATGGGCATTGCCTTGGTTTACCATCTTTAAGCTTAACCTTAGTGACTTCCTCCTGACTCCACAATGGGTGTTCATCTGGGTTACTGTGTTGAAGCTTAACCTTAGTCACTTCCTCCTGACCTCACAATGTGTGGTGACCTAGGTTACCATCTTCCTTCTCACATCACAATGGGTGTTGCCCTGAGTAACCACCTATAAGCTTAACCTTAGTGACCTACTCCTTACTCCACAATGTGTATTACCCTGGGTTACCATCTTTAAGCTTAATCTTAGTCGCTGCCTCTTGACATCACAATTGGTGTTGCCCTGCTTTACCATCTTTTTCCTCACATCATAATGGGTGTATACCTGGTTAACCTCAGTAATATCCAGCTTAATCTCAGTGAGGTTGTCATGACACCACAGTGGGTGCAACCCTGGCTTACCGTTTTTAAGCTTAACCTCAATGATGCCCTCCTGACACCACAGGGGGTACAGTCTTGGGTTACTATATTTAAGCTTAAATTCAGGGACATCATCCTGAGGCCAAATTGGGCACAACCCAGGGTTACTGTCATTAAGCTTTACCTCAGTGATGTCCTCCTGGCGCTACAGTGGGTGCATCCCTGGATGCATCCATAAGCTGCACTTCTGTGATATCCTCCCATTGCCACAGTGGGTGATGCCATGGGTTACCGTCGTAAAGCTTGACCTCAGTGACGTCTTCCTGACACTACAGATGTTGATGCCCTATGTTACCACCGTTAAGCTAAATCTCAGTGACGTCCTCTTGATGCCACAGTGGGTGCTGCTCTTTGTTACCAACATAAAGCTTAATGTCAGTGATGTCCTCCTGAAACCACAATGGGCTTCCTGGGTTACCGCCTTTAACCTTGACCAAATGACATCCTCCTTACACCCCTGGGTTACCGTCTATAAGCTTAACCTCAGTGACTTCATCCTGATGCCACATTGGGTGCTAAAATGAATTACTATTTTTAAGCTTAAACTCAATGACATCCTCCTGATGCCACAGGGGGTGAGCCCTGGGAACTGTCGCTAAGCATCAACTCAGTCACATCCTACTGACATCACAGTGTGTGCTATCCTGTGTTACCGTCTTTAAGCATAACCTCAATGATGTCATGGTGACACCACAGTGGGTGCTCCACATGGTTAACGTAAAAGTTAACCAAGCTTTAAGCTTTACCTCAGTGATGTCTTCCTGATGCCACAGGGGGTGTGGCCCTCAGTTACTGAATTCAAACTTAACCTCAGTGATGTACTTCTGATGCCACAGTGGGTGCGGATCTGGCTTACTGTCATTAAGCTTAACCTTACTGACATCCTCCTGTCACCACAGTGGGATCTGCCCTGGTTTAACATCTTTAAGCTTAACCTGAGTGATATCCTTCTGACACCACATTGGGTGCTGTCCCAAGTTACCGTCTTTAAGGTTAAACTCAGTGACATCATCGTGATGCCACAATGGGTATTGCCCTGGGAAAGCACATTATGCTTAACCTAAGTGATGTCTAGCTTAACATAAGTGACATCATTGTGTTACCACAGTGCATGTGTCCTTGGGTTATGGTCTGTAAGCTTAACCGCAGTGACGTGCTCCTGATGCCACAGTGGGTGTGGTCCTGTGTTACTGTAGTTAAGCTTAAATTCAGTGAAATCCTCCAGAAGCCACAATGGGTGCAACCCTAGATTACTGTCTTTAAGCTCAACCACAGTGATGTTCTCGTGACACCAAGGTATGTGCTGCCCTGGGTTATCATCGTTAAGCTCAACCTCAGTGACCTCATTGTGATGCCACAGCTTGTGTTGCCCTGTGTTACCATCCTTACGTTTAACCTCAGTGATGTCCTCCTTATGCCACAGTGGGTATTGACCTGGATTACCATATTTAATCTTAAATTCAGGGTCGTCACCCTGAGGCCACATTGGGCACAACCCTGGGTTACCATCATTAAGTTTAACCTCAGTGATGTCCTCCTGACTCTACAGTGGGTGCGTCCCTGGGTTCCCCTCCATAAGCTTCTCCTCAGTGATGTTCTCCCGTTGCCACAGTGGGTGCTGCCCTGGGTAATGTCTTTAAGCTTAACCTCAGTGACATCCTCTTGTCGCCACAGTGTGTGATGCCCTGGATCACAGTCTTTAAGCTTAACCTCAGTGACATCTTCCTGATGCTACAGTGGTTGATTCCCTGGATTACCATCGTTAAGCTCAACCTCAGTTACCTCATCGTGATGTCACAGCTTGTGTTGTCATGTGTTACTGTCCTTAAGTTTAACCTCAGTGACATCCTCCTGATTCCACAGCAGATGTTGACCTGGGTTACCATCATTTAGCTTAACCTCAATGACGTCCTCTTAATGCTACAGTGGGAGCTGATCTGGGATACCATCATTAAGCTCTACCTCAGTGACGTCCTCCTGATACCACAGTGGTTGCTGCCCTGGGTTGCAGTCTTTAAGCTTAACCTCAGTGATGTCCTCCTGACATGACATTGGGTGGTGTCCTGGGTCACAGTCTTTAAGCTTAACCTCAGTGATGTTCTCCTGATATCAGTTTGTGCTGCCCTCAGTTACCATCATTAAGCTTAACCTCAGTGACGTTCCCCTAACATCACTGTGGGTGGTGCTCTGAGCTACCATCGTTAACCTTAACCCCAGTAATGTCACCATTATTCCACAGTGGGTGCCGCCCTGGGGTACCAGCATTTAGCTTAACCTCAGTGACGTCATCCAGACGCCACAGTGGGTCCTGCCCTGGGTTACTATCATTGAACTTAACCTCAGTATTGTCAAGCTTAATCTCAGTGACATCATCATGATGCTACAGTGGGTGCAACCCTGGTTTACCATTTTTAAGCTTAACCTTAGTGACACCCTACTGACGCCATAGGGGGTGCAGCCCTGGGTTACCATATTTAAACTTAAATTCAGGGACGTCGTCCTGATGCCATTTTGGGCGCCATTTTGATGGTACCTGGGTTACCGTCATTAAGATTAACCTCAGTGATGTCCTCCTGATGCTATAGTGGGTGCATCCCTGGGGTCCCAACCATAAGCTTCCCCTCAGTGATGTCTTTCGAATGTCATAGCAGGTGATGCCCTGGCTTACCATCATTAAGCTTAACCTCAGTGATCTCTTCCTGATGCTTCAGTGGTTGACGTCCTCAGTTACCATCCTTAAGGTTAATCTCAGTGATATCATCTTGATGCCTCAGTGGGTGCTGCTCTTTGTTACCATCATAAAGCTTAACATCAGTGATGTCCTCCTGAAACCACAGTGGGTACTACCTTGGATTACCATCTTTAAGCTTAACCTCAGTGACATCCTCCTTACGCCCCTGGGTTATCATCTATAAGCTTAACCTCAGTGACGTCCTCCTGATGCCACATTTGGTGCTACTCTGGGTTACCATTTTTAAGCTTAACCTCAATGACATCATCCTGATGCTACAGGGGTGCAGCCTTTGGTTACCATATTTAAGCTTAAGCGAAGTGACGTCCTTCTGATACCACAGTGGGTGCAGCCCTGGGAAACCATCACTAAGCTTCAACTCAGTAATGTCCTACTGTCATCACAGTGGGTGCTGCCCTGGGTTACCATCTTTAATTATAACCTCAGTGACAACATCGTGACACCACAGTGGGTGTTGCTCTGGTTTACCATTTTTAAGCTTAACCTCAGTGATGTTCTCTTTAGGCCATAGTGGGTGCTGTCCTGGGTTACTGTCTTTAAGCTTAACCTCAGTGACATCCTCCTAACACCACAGTGGGTCCTACTGTGGGTTAAAGTTTTAAGCTTAAACTTATTAAAGTCCACCTGACGCCACAGTCCCTGTGGACCTGGGTTACCGTCCTTAAGCTTATCCTCAGTGATGTCCTCCTGACGCCAGGGTGGGTGCTGCCCTAGGTTACCAATCTTAAGCTTATCCTCAGTCATGTCCTTCTGATGCCACAGTGGGTGTTACCCTGGGTTACCATCATTAAGGTTTACCTCAGTGACTGCAGGCTTAATCTCAGTGACATAATTGTGATGCCCTATTCGGTGCTACTCTGGTTTACCTTTTTTAAGCGTAACCTCAGTGGTGTCCTCCTGATGCAAATGGGATGAGGCCCTGGATTGCTGTATGAAAGCTTAACTTCAGTGACGTCCTCCTGCCTCTAAAGTGGGTTCGGCCCTGGGTTGTCGTCCTCAGGGTTCACCTCAGTGAAGCCAGAGTGGGTCCAGCCCTGGGTGAACATCATTGAGCTTAATCTCTGTGATGTCCTCCTGATGCCACAGTGGGTGGGGCCCTGGATTACCATCCTTAAGCTCAACCTCAATGATCTCAAGCTTAACTTCAGTGACTTGATCATGATGCCACATTGTTTGCACCTCTGGTTCACTTTTCATAAGATTAAACTCAGTGATGTCTTCCTGACACTACAAGGGGTGGGGCCCTAGGTTACTCTTTTTAAGCTTAACTTCAATGACATCCTTCTGAGGCCACATGAAGAGTGGCCCTGGGTTACCATTATTAAGCTTAACCTCAGTGATGTCCCCCTTATGCCACAGTGGGTGCTGCCCTGGTTTAGAGTCTCTACGCTTAACATCAGTGACATCATCATCACACTACATTGGGTTTGCCCTGGGTTACTATCATTAAGTGTAACCTCAGTGATGTCAAATTAACCTCTGTGATGTCATCGTGACACCACAGTGCAGTGATCTCAAATTAACCTCTGTGACATCATCGTGACACCACAGTGATTGCTGCCCTGCGTTACTGTCTTAAAGCTTAACTTCAGTGATGTCCACCTGACGCAACAGTGGGTGAGGCCCTGCTTTAACGTCTGTAAGCTTAAACTCAGCGTCATCCTCCTAATGCTACAGTGGGTTTGGCCAGGGTTACCAGTTTTCAGATTAACATTAGGGACGTCCTCTTGACGCCACCATGGGTGCAGCCCTGGGTTACCGTCTTTAAGCTTAACCTCAGTTATGTTCTCATGACTTCACAGAGGGGACTGCTATGTGATATCGTCTTTAAGCTTAGACTCCGTGATGTCCTCCTGATGTCACAGCATTGCCTTGGGTTACCATGTTAAGCTTGACTTCAGGTCATCTTCCTGCCATCACAGTGCGTTTTCCCCAGGTTACTGTTATTTAGCTTAACCTCAGTGACTTCCTCCTGATGCCCTAGGGGTGTAGCCCCAGGTCACCATCATTAAGCTTAACCTCAGTGATGTCTTCCTGACACCAGAGGAAGTGTTGCCCTGGGTTAACATTGTTAAGCTTAAACTCTGTGATGTCCTCCTGAGGCCACAGTGGGTATGGCCCTGGTTTACTGTCTTTAAGCTTAATCTTAGTGACATTCTCCCGACATCACAATGGGTATTGACCTGGGTTACCATCTTCCTCATGACATAACAATGGGTGTTTTCCTGGATAACCATCTTCCTCCTGACTTCACAGTGGGTCTTGCCTGGGTTATAATCTTTAAGCTTAACGTTAGTGACTTCTTCCTGACATCACAATGGGTGTTTCCCTGGGTTTTCATCTTTAGGCTTAACCTTAGTGACTACCCCTTAACATCACAATGATTGCTTCCCTGAGCTACTATTTTCCTCCTGACATCACAATGTGTGTTGCCCCGGGTTACCATCTTTAAGGTTAACCATAGTGACTTTGTCCTTTCATCACAATGGGTGTTGCACTGGGTTACCATGTATGAGCTTAACTTTAGTGACTTCCTACTGACATCACAATGGGTGTTGCCTTGGGTTACTATCTTGTGCCTGACATCACAGTGAGCATTACCCTGTTTACCATCTTTAAGCTTAACCTTAGTGACT
>CAUYON010085584.1:0-22483 GCA_963573935.1 Arctocebus calabarensis | reverse complement strand
AAGATGTCCATATTCTGTTTCATATCTTTTTCCACCTACCCTCCAAATATTTTTAATGCAAAAGGTATCAGTAATGACTTGGTAGTTTTAAATTTGTGATCATTGTTACCCTTTAATAAATTTATTTTCATTAAAAACTTACTAGAAGGTTTTACACTTTTTTTTAATATAATGTGAAATGTGGAACATTGCCGTCTTTTATATTAAAGTAATTAAAGAGAATGTATTCTGTGAATGAAATTACTCCATCTCCCACAAGATGGCTTTATGAGTATAGTTCCAGGGATTCTAATGTTTCTTTAAAGTAATATAATTTTGACATTTATAATCTTTCAACTCATGAGAACTGTCAAAAAAGGAAAATCCTTTGCAGGTGGAGACAGTTTTTACTGAGGGGTGAAGAGCTTTCTTCATTACTTAAGAGCAGTAGATTTTTTTTTTTTCTTTTGTTAATGGTAGCAAATGGCACCCTAGCATTCTTACTGAATATTTCTTCAGACATTTTTGGGGGGTCAACAAAGAATCAAATATTTCTCTACATTCTAAAATGGTTTTTAATACATTTAACCTAATGCTTCAGCTCCTCAAACTTCAATATGATTGCAGATGATCTGGGGATCTTGCTAAAATGTTGATTCTGACACGGTAGGTCTACAGTGGAGCCTGACGTAGATTTCATTTGGCCCAAAATGGACAGTTGCTGCTAGTGCCCCTCAGGAGGGACTATACTTGAAATAGCAAGATAGTAATTCATTAACAACTGTTATGCTCCACTACACCCAGGCCTTTTGTTTCTGAGATACCAACATGATGAAACCAATTCTGTGACCCTGGATCCCTTTCCTATGGCTTCAATAACAAACAGCCACACACGTAGTGTCTTGAAACAACACAAATGTGCTACTTACAGTTCTATAGGTTGGATCACAGGCTGAAAGTAATCCTAGGTATGAACAGGGCTCCGATCTTTTCCTGCAGGCTGTAGTGCGGGATTCCTGTCCTGCTGTTCCAGACATCAGCGTCCACCCACATGTTTTGGCTACTGTGGCTCGATTCCTCCCAATTCTAAGCCAGCAAGGACAGATCTGGTCTTTCTTATGTCACATGTGTCTGACTCACTCTTCCACCTCCCTCTTCTCAGCGAGAGCTCATGTGATTTAAGGCTAACTAATCAGCCAACCTTATTTCATCTTTGACTTTAATTCCCTTTTGCTATGTAACAACATATACACATAGCATAGTTTGGGGGATTGGCCGATGAACATCTTTGGGGGCCATTCTGCATCATGCTGACACCACAATGTGATTTGATATATTTTTTTTTCCTCTGGCATTTACCATATTTCCATCTTTCCCACTAGATTATGAGCTTCTGGAAAGCAGGGACTATGCATTATCTAAACTCATTCTGGGAACATTTTTGAGAACCTGCTAAGTTCTAAACAGTGTGCTGTGTCGAGGATAAAAAGATGTCCCTTGGAAACTTACAGTGTGGCACAAAATCAGACACATCATAACCTCTTGGTAAATCTGAATTGAATTAAATTATGTCAAAGGTTCAGGAATGCCAACAAAAGCTCTAGAATTCAGACTAATGTAATTGTAAATCCTGCCTTCTCTCCTTTTTCAGGCCAACAAGGTGACAAGGCTTTCTTGTTATGGAACACTGAATTGATTTTAATACATTAGGCGTTGGAAGCATCTATAACTTTGTAGGGTAATGACATGCTATTCATTGTTGTAAATAATCATAAGCAAAAGAATAGATCAGGGTTTTGAATTGCAAGGGGGAGAAAGGAGTAGGATATAGAGTTGCGATTTTCAAGGGATGTGCTGTGAAAATTTTTAAAGATCATTAAGTTATGTTTGAAAGAGGTTCAAAGCACAGTAAGCATATTCTTTTTTTAACTCTTTTTTTAATTAACATAATTTAAGTGTGCTGTGGAAGTTTATAGGTTCAAGTGTGCCATGAGATTTAAAAAACACTGATCTAGGGCATTCACTTCTTGAAATGCTAAAACATCTATAGAAGCTAACTCTAAAATGAGAAGTGATAATTGACTTCAGGGACCCTAACACTGTTACGTCCATTGACATTTCTGTATTTAGGTGGTATGTTTTCCCTTTTTAAAAGTTTATATTTGGGTTAAGAGGACATTAGAGCTAGGTGGAATGATAAAAGTCCCAATCTCAAAGGTCCGTATCAGCTCCAAAATTTAAAAAGAGTTTCATTTTACGGATGTGGCTAGTGAGGCCCAGAGAGAAATGACTTTTCCAAAGTTGCACAGCAGGATGAGAATTGAGTTAACTCCTGCCTTGTCCTCCCTTACATTAATCTATAGTGCTAAGGATTACCAGCAGGAAAGCATGCAGAACAATGAAAGGGTGCAGAAAAGGAGATAATTTATAGTCTCTAAAACAGAACACCGTTTTGATTAGCAACACCAGTAGGATAGTCTCCTAGTGCCTACAGCTTTCCTTGGTTGTAACCTTTAGTCTTATTTCTTCTCAATGGTTTTCTCTAAAGCACATTTCCTAACTAATTTGGGGGAAATGTCTGACGGTCTGAAAATTGTCATTTTCATCAGCAACTGCAAATCAATTTTCCTGCATCATTAAATTGATCAGTGCTTCCTTAATGTTGCTTGGGGCCTTCTTGGGCTTAGATTTAAAATATTTTGAAATACACTAAGGCTACCATGTCTACATCAGTTACTTAAATGAACTACATCAACTAGATAATTGAATAAATGTTTTAAATACTTAAAATTGTTTTTTTAGAATTCATGTTGCTCTCCTTTATCTTTTTAAGTTCTTCCCTAGGTTTTACTTATATTGCTTGAACAATAGACTATCTTATTAAGAAACTTTAGAAGATAGTATATTTAAAGTAGCTAAGTGAGCAGATCATAAATGTTCTTCCCATGCACAAAAGTAACTGAGATGTGGAATATCAAAACAGTACACACCCTAACTATATACGGTGTTTATTTGACAATTAGCTCTCGATCAAGCTGGAAAAAAATGTAAGCTGGCATTTATATGCTTAAAAATATTTTTCTACTTGTAGCATGCAAATAACCCATTATCTTTATTGAAGAGAATTCAATCCTGACTTGCTTACTGTAGGAAAAAGAAGTCTGAAATGGCCGCCAAGATTCCACCTGTCTAGCCTACACCCTTCCCAGTTCTGTAATCAAACACTAATCTAGGTACCAAGGTACCGCTGTGAAGAATCTTGCTTCAGTAATTAAGGTCTCAAAGCAGTCTACCATTATCAGTTTACCTCTATTCAGGTGAGCGCTTCGACGGGCAGTCTTACCAGCTAAGGAGAGCCTCAGTGTCAAAGCATCAGGTGGCGGCATTGGGAGTCTCCCCTGCTGACTTTTAAGATGGAGGATGTGAACACGTGGGTATCTGGGAGCCAAAAGCAGCCCCTGCTGACAGCAAGGCAATAGAGAGCTGAGCTGTCCAACCATAAAAACTTCATTCAGCAAAAATCCTGGAGGAGCTTAGAAGAAGATTCATCCTTGGGGCCACCAGATGGGAATGAAGTCCAGCTGACACATTGATTTTCACTTGGTAAGACCCTGAGCAAAGCATAACAGCCATATTGTGCCTGGACTTCTGATTTACAAAACTTTGGAGTAATAAATTTGTGTTTTAAGCTGGTAAATTTGTGGTCGTTTGCTACATAGCAATAGAAAACAAATACTTTTTGTTTGACTTAAGAAAATGTTTACTTGGAGAGAGCAGTCTTATTAAACGCACATGACTTCAGGTGGATTTTATTAGGTCTCTGTTTGGAATGAAATTGTTCCCCAAATAAAGCACTATTTTGGAAATTAGGCTTTGCTAGAAAACTGGACTTCTTTCTTCTTTAAAAAGGAAATTAATAGCATTTTTTGAAGAAAACGAGTTTTCTTCTGTGTTTTGAAATGCAAGTGTTTCCTACCCCGCCCCTCTATCCTTCTTTCTCCCTAGAAGAAACCCCCTTTAACAGGATGTTTTTCTCCCTCCGCTGTTTACTTCCACAACTGAAAAATAAATATGCTTACGTAAGACTTCATTTGAAGTTTTAGATAATCTCACCTAGTTGTTTCCTGTGAAAGATGGAGATTTCAGGTTGCTTACATTATATCCTGTTTCTCCATGGCTTCTCCCTCCATTATTGTTAATGCAGTGTGGCTGTTTCTATTACTTGGCAGAATCTGTCTTATTCTGGACGTGGGTATCTTAATGGGCCATTAATCTGCCTTCCTCAGATAAAAACTGAGGTCTAGGGTGGCGCCTGTAGCTCAAGTGGCTCAGGTGCCAGCCACATACACCAGAGCAGGTTGGAAGCCGGCCCGGGCCTGCCAAACAATGACAATTGCAAACAAAAAATAGGTGTTGTGGTGGGCGCCTGTAGTCCCAGCTACTTGAGAGGCTGAGGCAAGAGAATCGCTTAAACCTGGAGTTTGAGTAGTTTGAGTTTGTTGTGAGCTGTGATGCCACAGCACTACCCAGGGCAATAGCTTGAGGCTCTATCTCAAAAAAATGGAGGTCTACCTAGAGGTTCGGGTCCCAAGCTGAGCTCCGCACGTGGGCTTTCAGGTCTGTGCTCCATGCTCATTCATTCATTAAGCCCCAGGTTTAAAGAGTCAGGGAAAAATTACAGCCCAGGTGATAAGAGGCTCCAGAACAAGACAGAGCAGAAACCTCCCTTCAAGAGGAGTATATTGGTATCTGAGGTGTGCAAAATCAAACTTGTATCATTGAAGTTCACTTTCTAGCCCTGCATTTCCACTGCTAGTGCAAAACCTGGCCAAACATAATCACTTCAGGATTTGTTTGTTTCTTTGAGGGAAAGAACTTTGTTATTCAGGGACTTCTGGATTTTGTTATTCAGGGACTTCTGAATTTTGTTATTCAGAATCTTCTGAACTTTGTTATTCAGGGGCTTCTGACTGCTGACTGGCCCTTGGTCTTTGGCTTTTCCGGGTATGCAGCCTGGTGGGTCCCTGAGCTGGTTACAGCTCTGTCATGTTGCTTGGGTGGTGCTCCCCTTTGGCCCCTCATTTCTGTGCCTCCCCAGCTCACCACAGAACATTCCTAGGGCCTCTAGTCTTTTCTCAGGTTTATTCAAACTGAGGACCTTGGGAAGATTTGGAATTCCTCCTCAACCAACTTGGAGCTGAGGGAGATGGGGTGGGGCATGAAAGGGCAGGAGTGTGGGGAAGGGTGCCCTGGGCTCTGGGCTAGGCCATTTTTCCAAGGGACTCCACTGAGAACTGAAGTATGAATCTTATCATTTCTTAAGCTCCCCCAGTTGTTCATTAGAAACGGCCAGTTAAGTTTTAATAGAAAAAAAATAAAATAGTACAACTTAGAGATTTATTGCAAGGAATTGACCTAGCCAACTCCGGGAGCTGGCTAGGCAAGGCTGAATTTGTAAGGTGGGCATTAGGAAGGGCAGGATAGGACACTTTTTTAGGCATTGGGGGGGAGGGGGTCCGTATTTGGAACTTATTCTAGGAAACAAAACCTCAGTTCTGCTGGTAAGAACTCCCAACTGACTAAATCAGACCCACCCAGATTATGAGAGATAATTGCTGCTACTTGGAGTCAACTGATTATGAACTGTAATCACTTCCATAATATATCTACCTGCACAATAACACTTAGTGTTTGAATACTTGGGGACTTAGAGCCTAGCCAAGTTGACACACAAAGCTGGCATTTTAAGGAAGTATTTATTATTCTATAGCAATCTCTGCCTGGGAGTTTAGAATAAGACATTGTCTCAGTCTGTTGAGGCTGCTACAACAAAATACCATGAACTTGGTGGTTTATAAACAACAGAAATTTATTTCTCAGTTCTGGAGTCTGAGAAGCCTATACTCCAGGGCAAGGTGCTGGCAGATTGCTCACCATCTCCTGAGAGCTCAAGTTCTGGTTCACAGACACTGCCTCTTCCTCACATGGTGGAAGGGACTAGGCAGCTTTCCAGGGCACTTTCGTAAGGACATCCTTATCGTCTGATCATCCCCCAAAGTCTCCCATCAACATGAATTCAACATATATGTATGGGGCAGGAGAACGCACAGATACTCAAACCACATGAAATATTTTGATGGAGAATAGTTTCTCTCTCTTAATTCATTTTCTCCTTTTTGAATCTTTGTAGCCTCTTCCAAGGTGGTAACATCCACCTTCATAGTAAATAATAAACTTCTTATATACAGTATTTGTTGCTTTGTGATTGGGATGGATCCTGCAGCATCTGCCCTCCTCCCCTTACCTATTGGCTGAGTCTGTTATCTATTGCTGTGGAACAGATTATTGTGAAACCTAGTGGGTTAAAACAAGAGTTTACAGAACATGATTTTGTGAGGCACGTGACATTGACTCAGGTAACTTGATGGTGTTCAGCTGGTCATGGTGGGTTTGTGGGGTTATAGTTGGCTCAGGTAACTTGATGGTGTTCAGCTGGTGGTAGGCGAGTTGTAAGGTCACAGCTGGCTTTATGTACATGCCTGATGCCTTGCCAGGGCTGACTGGAAGGCTGGGCTCACCTGGTTTCCCCTCTTTTCTCCATATGGTCTTAGGGCTTTCTACATGGTCTGTCCTGCAGGGGAGTTGGCCTTTATTATGGTGGCTCAGGAGACCACAGCAGAAGCAGCCAGTCCTCTTAAAGACAAGGCCTGGAGCTGGCAGGGTGTCATCTCCCCTGTGCTCCAGTGGTCACAGCAGCCTTAGGCTTGCCCAGATTCAAAGGAAGGGTCAAAGTCCCTGTTTTTTTTTTTTTTTTATGTGAAATTGCAGCTCTCTGTAATTCTCCATAATAACCTTTACTGTAATATCTTTCCCCCATTCCTATTATCCACGGTGCTTTCCAACCTCTTACTGTTTCTTGAACATCTTAGACACCCCTTGCCTCAGGACTTAGGCTTTCACTGTACTCTCTGCCTGGCCCTATCTTCTCCCAGATATCCACATGCTCACCGCCTTCATATTTTGATTCAAATATCACTTCAGTTGATATTCTGACAACCCTATTTAAACTTATAGTCCTTTCCACCACTACATACATAATCCATACCCTTTTGTTTTTTGAAGAAGGGGAGGAAAGACTATTTTTGCATAATGACTTGTATTAAGTAATAGGAAGATGGTATTTCTGACTCTTCACCAGCAATACACTGAATTGCATTTTTCTCCTAGTGATACTAGGTTTTTAGGATTCAGATTTATTAAATGAAGCCATACATTCTTAGTTCTCTGAGAGCCAAGCATATGCAATCATTGTAAGACCATCTACCATGTTAGTTATACTGAGGGAATCATTAACATAAAGAAAAACCAAACAGATTAACTCCTGAATGCAATAACATTGTTATTCTGATGCTTTCATCATAGTATTCTCTAAAAATGAAGAAAAGGAAGAAGGAAACAACCTCAGGCAGGGTGAGACAGCATGTTGCCTTCTATATCAAGTCCAGCCTTTTGACTGAATCCAAATTTTACAAAGCAAATGCTTTTAATGAAGGGATTTGTTCTGTGAAGTTTGGATTCCATTGAGGGTCTGTCCTGGGGGATCTGGAGGGCCACATGTGGCCTTCAGTCTGCAGGTTCCCCACCCTGACTGACTCCTACTTTGTTTCCCAAAAAGTTGGGTAGAAAGGAAAGTATATCTTGCCTTGCAAAAAATAGTAAACAAGAGAACACACCTCTCATATCGAAAGCTTCATTTCCTGATATAATTGTTAGTTGCACAATACATTTTACTGCTCAGTTCTGAAGTCGCTTGACTTCAAATTTGTTCATTGTTCTTGCAGCTGCTTCCTTGTTTAAATGTTCCTCCCACTTCAGACAGTAAATGCAAGAAATGAGGTGCTGTATCTGAGAACCTATAGTTAATATACAAGTACTTGTTAATGTATGTCCAATACATGTACTTTTGAATTGGACTTCTGGAAGGTGCACATTGTGCTTTTAATATAGCCTGTTTGGCAGCCTGCAACTAAAACTATGGAATGCTTTATAAGTTAAAATGTTAGAAATGCGGGTATTTTTCCAAGAAATTAAGATCCTAAAAATAAGACATGAAACATATGAATAACACAAGTATAACTTGTTAGTCACTATCCAAATTTTAGCATCTCTGTTTTAAATGTATTGTTCGAATGCCAGTAAGTACTTTATCCTTTTGGAGAGCTGACAAAACAAATACCCTGTGTCCTATAATGTCAGCATTATATTCACCAGTTTATTCCTGTACAGAATGTACTATATTGAATACTGTAGGAAATTATAACACAAATGGTAAGTATTTGCATATCTAAACAAATAAAAATATGGCAGAAAAGATATTAATAAAACATGGTACATCTGTATAGGGGACTCCATTATAATCTTGGACTACAGTTCTGTGTGATTGTTTTTCAGCAAAATGACGTGTGTGTGATTACATGTCTGCACATATATACATCTGTCTTTTCAAATAATAAAAAGGCTGGGGTTGATGAAGGCAGTTGGCAGAGAAGCCAAGGAACATTGAACATTATTACTCATTGAGGATTTCCCTGGTCAGTCTAGAGAAAGACCCAACGCTGGTATGATGCATTTGTAACCAAAGGTGTTGAAATGACAGACCTAAATAGCTTTGACCCTTGGGGCAAGTTTCTTATATACAAGATGAAGACATTAGGTTCATCAAGCCTAAGATTCATTGCAATTCCAAATTCTATGCTTCAAATAATTAAACTGAAAAAAGTTGTAACATTTGCATGCTAATCATATGAGGAATTGTTCACTAGATATTTATTATTAAATATATGTCAGATACCTAAGTCTTTTAAATCTGTCAGCTCCATAATCCTCATAACTCAATGAGGAAGAACAAAATGAGTAAGTTGCCCAGTGTTGTCCTCCAGTTTGGAAGTGGAGAGGCTGAAACTTGAACTTGCTCATTAACCTGGCATTCAGGTACTATGCCTGTAACAGTTACACTAGACTTCCTCTTGCCATCTTGCCAACCAGACCCCGGGCTTGTGAGAGGGTCGTGATGATGATGAAGGAAGCCTGGGTGGCAGACTGGGAGCTCTTTGGAATACCCACAGTTTTTCGTGATATATATAGATGCCCTCTACAATTTCAGAGATGCTATAAATAGCTTGATTTTTATTTCAATACTTGCATTTTACATTAAATAACTTTTTGAGCTTATTGAAAAGCCTACAAGTTCCATGGAATGCCAACTATCTTGGTTTGTTTTAAATTTCCTTTAAACCTTCATTAAATTGCTTTATATTTGCATTTGAAAATGCAATTTTCTCAGCCAGAAACTTTTTTGTCAACTCACTCAACTTACATATTCAGACCTTTCAGAAATAGCTTATTTTTATCCATGATGAATAGTCACTGACTTTGACAAATTCTGCATTTTTTTTTGCTTATGAAATAACTACGTATCTAAAACAAAATCTTTAACTCTTCTTAGTATCTGAATATATTAGTCTTAATTTCTGTAAAATATAAATTCAGTAGCAAATAAATTAGCATAAAACGTGTTAAAATTCAGAGTAATAGGAACATACCCTATAGTCTTTGTTTTCTTTTCATATTGGCCAATCTAATATGTTCTGAGTAATTATAATCAAATCAGTTGCTATAATAATACTAAACATGAATTTTCAAGCTAAAATCCAGCAGTGTGAGGATTTGATTTTACTCTAATTACAAGCTAATAAATTAGCCCATTACTGTTTTCAAGGATGTTGGCATAGATGTGAGATTCCTGGGTCAGAAAAAGAACATTATTATTCATGGCACTGCAAGCAGCATAAGCATCCTGCATTTGCACTGATGTCCCTTGCCTCCAAGTCCCAGGGGGGGAGGCAGTGTGCCAGTTGTATGTTATGCACGCTGTGAATTTACACTGAGCTTTTGTGGCAAGCAGTAAGCAAGGCTGCCCTTTGTCCCAAAGGAGACCTTACTTCACCTCTGAAGATTACCAGCCATGTCACAACATAAACAGAAAAGGCCCGGTGAAAGAGTATTCAGGACCTTGAAGTTTTGCACACCTAGAAGACATGGAGGAACCCAATGAAGACTATCTCTCAACAGACCGGGTGTATGGTAGTGGAAAGGGCAGGGTCTGTGACAGGCTTCTGCTTCTTGTTCTAGCTCTCCCTAGTCAGTAGCCTTTGAAAGGTCTTTCTGAGCTATCTCTAAGCTCTTGCATTCAATGATAAAAGATATCCATCCTTTTGTCTAAAGACAGTGTTCTATTCTCTGGAAACCTTCACATAAGACTTGCAGCGTGCCTAAGGCTAAACATTGGGGTGCAGAGAATTTTCACACAAACTGAGCCACATACACACAATATGGTTGATTGCTTCTGTGTTAAATGACTTCTTAGAAAATGCATTATTTTTTTCAGTGAAGGATACTGTTATGATTTTAAGAGAAACATATTTTAGAAAATGAAACAATTGTAAGTGCATGTCTACGAAAAGTTACCTCATTTTTTAATAACCATAGCAAAAATCCAATGAGTTAGCAAGGCATGAAGGTATTGTAAGCATTTTAAAAATTATCTTTTTGGAATAGATAGAGATAGATAGTCTAGACTAGAGATAGTTTAGATTGGCTGCATAATTTAAGATTTTTTTTCTTTTTTATGAATGGAAGCTCATTGCTTATTTCTGAAGCACGTTTTATACATTTTTTGATGTTGAAATAATCTCTATGACATTACAAGATTGCTCAATACTATGTTTAGATCAGCTTGGTAGCTGAACACTTCTCAAAATAGGCTCAGATCTCCTCTTTACCCTTTGAAAATGTTCACTCTTAAAAAAACCTGATAAAGATATAAATGAAAGATGCTTCAGAGGGGTAAGTGTTAAATGGTTTCAATGCAAACTAAGTTGCAAAATTGCAAAGTGCAGTTCTGGAAAAATCAACAAGCCTGTTAATATTGTTAAAATTTGGGTTCTACACTAACTATTTTGGCTAACTGGAACGTAGAAAGATGTAATTCCAGATGTTCAGGGGCTCGTTCATATCAACCTCTAACCACACGAGATCCTTTGTCACCAACAGACTATGACAGCACAGATTTTGGAGGATTTTCAGTACCTGAGAAATACAGTGCAAGCCCGCCTTAGCTACCAGAGCTCTCTGGAATGAGCAGACATAGTTTCGTCTGTTTTTTCTTCCAGTGCTACATTATTGATTACCTACATAAGGGAACGCCCCTTGCAGGGGACAGTCGAGAAAGAGCTACTGTTTCTGAAGGAACTCAGACTGGTGAGAGGGGAAAAACAAAGACCACAGAAGAACAGTCAGGACAAAGATAAGGTACTGGGCATAATTCGGGAATGCTAGATGATGCATCTTCCCCCCGCCTGCAATGAATTAAGGCTTTGTAAGTTCAGAGTCTTTTCACTTTGGTTCTTTTTGGTTTTGGTTCATTGGCTTAATGGATAAAGTGTTTCCTGGCCTTTTCTTTAACAGGATAGGAAATGTTACTCCTAGTTTATAGTCTGTGAAAGGAGCTCACAATCTGGTTAGCTAAAGAGAGCTATTTTACTCACGCTGGACATACCCAGCCCCTATGTACAGGTGAAGGGTATAGATACAAACGGATAATAATAGCAGCTTGGCATTCATTGAGTGAACACTTACGATGAGCCAGGCACTCTGACAAGAGCTCTATGTCTTATCTGATTTAATTCTCATAACTATGTCAGATAGTTCCTATTATCCTAAAACACAGAAATAGTACAGCACTGGGCTAGGAATCGCAATGTATGAACTCTGTTTTGTGGGCTCTAATGCATACTGCTAGTTGTGTGGCCCTAGAGTCTCCTGAATAGCGGATGTGGGGAAGGACAGCTCATTAATACAAATATCAGAGCAATGTCTAAAAATTCTGTTGAGAAGGCAAATCATTCACTTTGTGTATAGTCACTCTGGATTAAATACAGTTATGCTGGGGAGTCTCCAGGCATGCCAAGTGGCCTGGAGTTAGTGTAGTAGGCAGTGCATAACCCAGGGATCTCAAACTCAGTTGTCTGCAGGATGAGGCATGTAATACTCAAATAAAATAGGACAGGGAGAGCCTGCCAATTGAAAGGTCAACATGCCTTTTGAAGGGGGCAAGTTCTACTCAGATCTACCTGGTTGCTACCACAGGAGAATGCTGACACATGGATGCAGAGCTTCCAAGTCTTCTAAAGAAAATGAAAATCTTGATCTTTAGTTCGGGGCTGTGCGCTGTGAGACCAGTCTGTGGGTTCAACCCCTCAGCTGCAAGTGATACTTTTCTAACTTCTCCTCATACATAGTTTTTTAATAGCCTTTTGCTATTGCAATCTATGTAAGCTCTCTCAGGCAGTGGCCTCAAGTTTCGAAGTTGTAAGAATCAGCTGAAGAGCTTTTAAAAATTCAAACCCAGGTCATGTCCCATATTAATGAAATCAGAATCTCAATGGGTAGGACCCAGATATTGTGGGTTTAATTCTTAAAAACACCCCAGGTTATTCTAACGTGAAGCCAAATTTGGGACTCAGTGCTCTAAGACCTTGCTACTTCCTGCCCACCTCAACCCTTCACTGTTGCCATCACGCCTGTGGCAGATGAAGATGATAGAGCCCCACCCTAGTCCTACTGAGACAGAACCCATGGTTTAACACAATTCCCAGGCAATTCTGATGCAGTTAAAAGTCGGGGAAGAATTGCCTAATCAAGTGACAGATGGAACATCACTTAGGACAGTTATTAGCCCTAGGATAGTCATTCTTAACCACAGCCTTACATTAGAATCATCAGAGAGCTTTAAAAATGTACCCATGGCGGCCTTCCCTAGGAGATTATGGTTAATTGATTTGCTTTGAGTCCTGGATATTAATATTTTTAAAAATGGTTCTAAAATGAGTCTAATCTGTCAGCTTTGAAAACAGTTAACTGTGGTAGTTCAGTTTTCCTTATTTTGCAGTTTGACATTTTGGCATTATACGACAAACCTTTCTACTATTGAGTCATCTGATAATTATATTGAAAAAGTAATTGGGAGAATTTTTTATGCTACTAAAACAGTGTTACCTTTTATATCTGGCTATGACTGTTTTCTGATTATTCTAGTTAACGCTTCAGCTACCAGTCTTAAAGATGGACTTAAGTGTTAGTCTGCCCTAGTTTTTAATCTGTTGCCCTTTAATCTCTGGTTTCAGACTACCTACACAAAAAAACTATCTGGAGACTTTTTCCAAAAAATAAGAGCAATTGGACATATCTATGTTTCCTGTATTTTCAGAGTCCAAAAGATAATTCTGATGGGATGAAGAGTTCCAGTCTCACAAACATGGACCCATAATGATCTATAGCAATGGTCCAATCAACCAGGTACGTCACCTGAGAAAATCTAGAGACCACTCTGGATAAATCAAATATCGAATCACTCCTGTGAACTCCAATTTCTCCATCTGCAAAAAAGGACATAACACTTCTTATCTTACTTTTGGTGACAAGAATTCACACAACATTTATAAAGTACTTGGCACAGTTCAACTCTTAAAGTCAAATCTGACAGGGCAGGTCTTTTCCTGACAGAAGATATTCATTCCAAGTGGTTTATATTAAGGTCCTTGGCTCTTCTTTCTGCAACTTTAACCCACATCATATTAGTTTTTTGTTTGGTTAAGATTGCTTGGCTTTCAATTGTAAGAGAAAAATAACTACCTTTCTCTGTGAAGATAGCATGGCTGACAATTAACAAGAATTACTACATTCCTAAGAAGCCAAATGATCCTCATGTCATGAAAACTAAGGTCATCCACCCCCCAGCCCCAGCCAGACAATTAGCAATAACAACTCAAATTCATTCAGCTTTGTAGAGTGTGCTGGAAAGCAGATGTAAGTGAACCTGTAATCATATGTAGCTTGAGATTCATACTAAAGGTCGTTAGTAGAGTAGCCAACAAGTCATACCTGTCAGTCACGTTTGACAGGTTATCTGTGTCATGTGCTATAATGGTTTTCCTTTTTTTTTCGTCTTTTGTCATGGCAGAAGTAAAAAGGGAAAACTAACATTAGTAGGGCATTCTGAAATAAACAGATAAAACTTGTTTAGGAGAGACAACATACTCCAATGCTCTGGTTTTCCAGAAAGATCCCTATCTCAGTAAAAGAGGCACTTAAATCCTATTCAGTACACCTGTGCTGGAAGCTCTATGGCACCCCCCCACCCCCCCAAGCACCCCCACCCCCACCCCCTGCTCTGGGACTGAGACTCTAAACATGGCTTCATCCAGAGCGGACCAGCATTTGTTTTATTATTTATCTTCCATTGCAGAAAAATAAAATCTCTGCCCTTGTGAAACTTAGATTCTAGTGATATCTCATCTCTCATTTTATAAAAATGGATCATACAACCTGGAAACCATTTGTAAGAAAGTAAACATGTGCCTGTAATCCTAGCACTCTGGGAATCTGAGGCAGGTAGATTGCTTGAGCTCAGTAGTTCAAGACCAACCTGAGTGAGAGCAACAGCCTGTCTGTACTAAAAATAAAAAAATAGTGGTGTACACTTTTTTTTTTTTTTTTTTGAGACAGACTTTCACTTTGTCGCCCTCAGTAGAGTGCTGTGGCATCATAGCTGACAGCAACTTCCAACTCCTGGGCTTAGGCGATTCTCTTGCCTAAAGTGGCATACACTTATAGTTCTAGCTACTTGGGAAGCTGAAGCAAGAGGATCTCTCAAGCCCAAGAGTTTGAGATTGCCGTAAGCTGTGATGATGGCACAGCATTCTATGCGGGGCAATAGAGGGAGACTCTTCTTTGTCTCAAACAAAGTAAAATGATCCCCATGCTGGGAGCCACTTAAAGGCTATGTGGTTTCTTGACTTTGTGCAAGAGAGAATTCAGGACTGCGATTACAGCATCAAAGTGAAAATGAGATTCATTTAGAAACTATAGAAAATCTCCCCAGACAAAGCAGACGCATGTCTCCCTGCAGAAGAGAACTGGCCACCTGGGTTCAGAGCCCTTCTATTTAGGCAACAGGCTAAACAAGGGGTGGTGTTTTTCTGGAATCAGGGTTACACCCTTTATTTTCCCACCATCTTTGCTCTAACTTGTTGGAACTTGCCCTGCCTCCATCCTGTTCTGATCAGGGTCGTTTTAAGACTTCCTGATTCAGGCAAAGCTGCAGCCGGGACACTCAAAGCAATGCCTGAAGCAGAGCCTGAAACGATACCTTCCAGTTCTCTGTCTCAAAAATACTGGATCTCTTCCCACTAAAGTATTTCCAACAGTTGGTTTAGAATCGGTTTCTCCTAATTTTGTTCTTCTGTATGTGGATATCCAGTTTCCCCAGAACCATCTATTGGAAGGATTATCCTTTCTTCAGTTTCCTGAATTGGACGTATCCTCTAGGGCATTTTTAAAGAAGGGGCCACTTCATTTTCCCTTAAAAACGTAACTAATTCAACTGAATTCTTACGTTAGCTAATTTTATTGTCAATTCTAAAATGAGGACAGAGGAGTGAGCTGTTAAGTAGAGAAATATAAGCTTATATCTATAGCATTTATAGCATTCATATTCTCTGAAGGGTACTGAATTCAGAATTTAATTGACAAAGGAAACTGGGCTTAGATTTAAAGGTAATTCACAATGACAGGTGACAGAGAACAGAAGTAGGAGATTGAGACTATCAATCAAGAAAGCAGATTTGGAAATGAGGCCAGTACATTTGGAAATATGGTCAGAAAATGATTATTTTCTAAGCTTACTTAATCTTATGGAAGAATGATAATAAAATATCAGGTATCTAAGAGCTACACTAAAAAATTACTTAGAATGTTCATGCTTATAACTCCTTTCATCAAATGTATTAACCACTAAATCACTAGTTATATTCAGTGAAAAATTTCTCATAATTTTAAAGTGATAGCAAAACTTTCTTATTCATAATTTATTTAATATCACAAGTCATATCACCTTTCTCAAAGTATGATACCTTCCCCAAAGTGAGCTCTAGTTTAAACTAGTGAACTGCCTTATTCAATGTGTAGTTTGGTAAGCTTATCTCAGAAGTGAAAAAAAATCACATAAATACTAAGAAATGTGGCCATGAAATAGTTAAAATGTTATATTGGACAAAACCTAGTAGTATTAAAAGGCAAACATCAATAGCAGAAAATCCTATAGTAATTCATGAAAAAGAACATATTCTTTTTTTATATAAAAACTTGTTATCAATTAACTTTTACAATGGCAGTTTTCTCCCATTAGAAATGAGTAAATAAAAAAGTAAGAGGCATTTAGCAAAAAAATACAAATAACTATAGAGTCAAAAAATGTTCAAATTTATTCATCACAAGAAAGGCAAATAAAAATAGTCAATTTACTACTATTAATATTTGCAAGAGCAAATTAAAAGGGAATCTGAAGAATATTTTGACATAAAAATTGTCACAGGCTTTCTACAGGGCAGATGGTAAATTTATAAAAGGTTCATGTTCTTTTAATTCTAGTATAACAGTTTCTTTTATGGAATGAAACATTAGGAATCCTTATATAACCGGGTGTTTATTGTTTGAGGGAATTGATTATAAATACTTAAAATTTGTCAAAATATCAATATTAGCATTGACTTTTCATTTGTATTATATTATACATATTTACTGAATAAGCAAACTACATACCAGGAACTAGTCACAGTATGTTGTTACAGCAATGCCCAAGGCACTGTTGAGCTTACTTTCTATTTGGGGCTAAAATTTAGTGTTTTCTATACCTACACTTTTCAATATTTTCCAAATTTCTTTGGTGAATATACTTTCTTATGTTATCAGAAATATAGATTGGTTAATTCTAGTAAGAAGAAAATCATCTCCTGTCTAAATCTTCTCAAGCTAAAATATTTTGACTAAACCTTTCTTTTCCATGATTCTTAAATGTTTTGACATTTTATATATTGGATCAGACCACAAGTGCCCTAGTTGTATGCTGTAGTACAAAATATGACTATTTCTTGTTCTGTTTACCACCATCAGCTTGTCCAGCAAACATCAGATTTTCTGGAGGGTAAATTCCTTTTTCCAGATTTCTTCTGACAATGAAGCATTTTAAGAGTGAGAAAACACATGAAAAGATTCTGGAGACAATTTCTCTCATAACTGATGCACTTGGAGCTTTACAGACATCCTGAGTTTTACCTAACATTTTTGACATGTCCAGTATATGCTACAGCTGAAAGTAGAAGTAGTAAGAAGGAAGAACTGTTTTTCTTTTTTTTTCTATAGGTAGATGAGGTGTCATTACATAATTACCTGTTCAGCCTGAATAGAAGTTCTTTATCTCTTGCATGCAACGGAATCACCTGGTGAGCCTTATATGAAAAAGCAGATTTTCCTTGGGGCTGGGCTAAGCCCCTGAATTTTTAAAGCTGTCTTAGTGATTCTGATGACAGTGGACACAGAACAGGCACCACTGGGGCTTCAGGTTCTCATCCCAGTACGCCTTGGATGTTAATTTTTTATTTCCAAACTAATTTCCAAAGACACATTTCCCTTCGGCCTAGCTATTGGATACATAGCCCATTTCTACAGTGAGTTTCTAAGTCCTATGCACAATTACATGATGAACCCTTCTTGAAAATCCCTCCGGGAGCCTTAGACACCCTTCCGGACTCTCCTTTTCTGAGTTTGGTAGATGAGACTGAATGGGGACGACTAGGTCCCCTCCGGGAGTTGTTTTCACTCTGAGGGTCTTCCTATCTGTCTTTTGTTTCTCAAGGGGGGAAAGCTTTTCACACACTCCTGTTTGAGAAATACTAATCTGAGGAAGCAATATTTTAATCTCTGAAAACGTTTTCCCACTGGAAGGTATTTTTTGTCATTTTTTGGATTTTTCAATTCACAAAACAGATTCTCCTTGCACTCATCTTTGAAATGAAAACATAAAAATACAAAATTCTCCAAGTTTACAGACCCTAAGTAGATGGGTCCTGGATCATGAGATGCCACTTTAAACTAAATCTGAAATCCATTCAATGATGAAACTTCAAACAAGTTCACGACCTAACTTTGGAGACGATTATTGCACTTTTTATTCTGGCTTCTGCTTCCTGATTCTGCTCTGAGAAAGTGTCCATCTCTACCCTCCGTTGGCACTGGAGGCCCTGGGGGCTCTTTCTGCTTGCTGACTGCTCTCAAACCTGTCTTTCTTAGCTGCCAACAGCAATAAAATTAGATGCTTTGCTTCTTCTGGGAGTTTCCTGTTTTGTAGATGGAAAGTTTTATTCTATTCAGAAAGGATGTCAGGTATTAGCAAGAGTTTAGACATTTATTGGGAGCTAAGCAGTCTACTCTGAAATCAATCTCTGAGCTTCTTTTCCCTGAGAAACCAACTCTGAATTTTAATAATCCTTAACATTTTGATAAAATGGATGTCATAAAAAAGCCACCCTACTCATAGAACGACATGGAAGTCTGCCTCTAAATGTGTTTGTTACTTTTATTTTCCTCATACAATTCTTAAAGAAAAACATAAATATGAAATTGTAAGAATAGATGAGCCAGGCGAGGTGGTTCATGTCTGTAACTCTAGCACTCTGGGAGACTGAGGTGGGTGGATTGCCTGAGCAATCTTAGTTCAGCCTAACCAATAGTGAGACCCCCGTCTCTATTAAAAACAGAAAAAAACTCGCCAGGGCAGAGTTGGTGGCAGGCACCTGTAGTTCCAGCTACTCCAGAGGCTGAGGAAAGAGAATCTCTTGAGCCCAAGTTTGAGGTTGCTGTGAGCTGTGACACCATAGCATTTGATCTAGGGTAACAAAATCAGACTCTGTCTCAAAAACAAAACAGAAC
Source organism: Arctocebus calabarensis (assembly GCA_963573935.1). Taxonomy (NCBI): domain Eukaryota; kingdom Metazoa; phylum Chordata; class Mammalia; order Primates; family Lorisidae; genus Arctocebus; species Arctocebus calabarensis. The sequence goes on along the minus strand of CAUYON010085584.1, from coordinate 3,619 downwards.
AAAAAAATATATTAAAAATAGATGGCATATGTATATATTACATATTTCCTATAAATTGCTATAAAAATTGGTGATAATTTTTGCAAAGACTATTTGAATTATTGTGTAAGAATTGCCTTGTATTGTTAACATGGACACAGAGACGAAAGACATATGTATCCTGTTAAAAGAATGTGGTAGGATATAAAAGCAAGAAAACAATTGCACAAGCTAAAAAAAACACCAGAAATTTGGTTTGTGAACTCAGGTACTAGTACACTTAAATATACTTTGTGATTTTTTTTTCCTCAAATGATTTACTTTCGTTTTATTTTGAAAGTTTGCATTGATGAGAACCGTGGAAGACATAATCCACTTTTAATAAGTTTTAAACATTTTTTAATTCCAAGCTTCACCTGTTGCCTGGCCTGTAGCCATCCTCAATAGACATTTGTTGACTGATTTAGGAAGCATTAGGTATCCACAAGCTAAATGAGATGGCCAAGTGGAGGCGCATAGGATTAAGTCTTGCCCTGATGTGTTATGTGAGATGAGACAACGTTTTGCCCAAACTTACATACTTATCAAATCATAAATGTGCCCATCTTGCAACTATTCAGTCATAAAACTTTATAGTTGATAGATCACATTGTCTAACATATTGCCATTGTTTATAGGCGAGGAATCTGAGGCTGAGTTGATAAATGGCCCTCAGTAATCAGGAGGAAAACTTTGGCGCTAATCGTCAAATCGTCAACCCAGCTCTTAATTATATGCTTTCAGTACAGTCCTTTTATAATATGAAGCACAATTCTAATGCCTCTGAGCTCACCTTGTATCCCCTTAATAACTCTGCATTAATGAAATTTAGTAATAATCCCATTTAACAAATGTGAAAAGTAAGCAAGTTAAGTGACTCAGTCAAGGATCTATGCTTTGTAGTAACAGAAGCACTTTCTCCTTTGCTCTTTATGGGAATATGGCCTCTTGTTAGCTAAGCAACGCTTCTAGGTCCTTAACCTGAGCAGTTGTTAACGTTGCCATATTTGGAAATGTTTAGATTTCCAGTAAATGATTTGGATGTAGTTCATCTTCACCAAAACTCATATTGAAGTTTAACTGTCTATGCAATTAACATAGGGGAGGTGTGGCCTGGTGAGAGGTGTTTGGGTGATGGTGATATGTCCTCATGAATGGATTGGTGACAACTGGCGGGACTGATTTCTCTTGCAGGAATAAAGAGTGGATTTCTGCAAGAGTGGCTTCTTATAAAATGAGGCTTCTTCTGTGTTCAGTTTCTCTTTGCATACACCTTCTTGCCTTCCTGCTTCTCTGTCTTGACATAGAATGTGACCTTTGTAGAAGCCCAGTAGATACCAGAACCATAAATTTGGACTTTGCTGCCACCAGAATCATGAGCAAAATGCACCATTTTTTTTCATAAACCACCCAGCCTTAAGTATTCTGTTATAGCAACAGAAAAGGTATGAGACATTTTCCTTTTAATCTTTTGGAAAGTAAGATGAAGTTCCATTTACTTCTGAAACTTAGAAAGAGTTATTTAATTAAAACCAATCAACTAAAAAGATAAAAACAAATGCTTATGTGCATATTCCTAGTAGTAGATAAATAGGCTTTGCCATTTTTGAATTCTTAAAATCTGAAATTTTAATCTCATAAACTATCAGTCAGTGTCTCTTGGTGACCAAAAAGCTGATCAGTTGATGTGGTTTTTAAAACTTAAAATAGATCTCTTGGAGGAAGAAAAGGAAAGAAGGTTTCCAAAATAAGGGCCAAGTTTGATAGGCCAAAGTGTTCAAAGGATGTCAGTTTTAAAGTGAAGCTAATTCTCAGCTTCAGGGAATATTTTTTTTTTTCTTTCCTTCCATAAGATATGCTGTGAGACAAGTTTTAGTGGGGAAAAAGTCTAGAAGTAGCCAGATAACTTGAAGGGAGAAAGGCATTGCACATTCCCTTTCAAAACAGGAAGACTCCCTGCCACTATGAAACAGAACAATAATTCTTTCATAACAATGCTAAGAACTTGTTGATGATAATTGTGATACCCATTATGATACCCAGACACGCATGTCCAAATAAAACCATGTTTCACCACTTCCGATGAATACGTATTCATGGCATTTGAGAAAGGTCTTTCCCTTGAGGGCAGCGTGTTTCCTCTGGCCAGGATGGGTATAGAATTCCTGCCCAGAAGCTGAGGCCTAGCATCAGGCATTCAGAAATCTGCTTGGTACCTTATTTTACTGTGGCTGAGCTGGTACCCAAGTTGCAAGGCAAAGTCCTCTGTACCCTTCACTTTTCCCAAATGGAAGAAACTCTCTGTTAGCTTCACTGCCTGGAGTTGGGAAAGCGGCGATGCATGGACCTCCCGGCTGCCACCACTGGTATCTTATTTGCACTCCAAATCCACTGGCTCCGAGCCCAGCTTAGCCTCAGAAATTGCCCAGGAACCACAGTCTTTATGGCCTGACTTACACATTTATTCTGGGCCCAAGCTGCTTGAGTTCATGTTTATCTGGGGTAGAGGATTCCCCTTTGGCCAGGGCTGTTTCCCTCCAACAGAATTCTACCCTGTTGTGTTCCCCTATGACAGGGCGGCCCTTAGTGCCACCTATAGTCAGCTCTCTCCTCCCCTAACCCTACAGACTCTCTCCACCCACTGCTCCTGAGGCACCGCTCAGGGATGGAGGAGAGACATCCGTGGCAATGCAAGACTGACGTTTCTACCTTCTCCAGTGCCTGTTTTCTTGATATAATGTTAAAGTCAGGTACAATGATTACTCACTTGATTTTTGGTTCTTATGAAGGTGTTTTCTTGTCTGGATATTTGTTCAATTTGTTACTCCTATGGATAATGATTGTTGGAGGGACCTGTTTGGCCATCTTGCTCCATCTCTTCCCTGAACTCACTTTTAGATAGTGTGTAGGCACCATTCTAGGATGTGCCCCACGTTTCTCATCCGCTAGTAGGAATATTGCATCTAATCCCTTTACCTTGAATGTGGACTAGACCTGTTCATCTATAGCCAATGTTATTATGTGTATATGTCTGGTAGTGGTGGTAATCACAGGACCAAATTCTTGGGTCTTCAATTTTGCTCTGGAATTATCTGATGCAGCATTTTATTTATTTATTTTTTTTTATTAAATCACAATTGTGTACATTGGTGCAATCATGGGGCATAATGTGTTGACTTCATATACAATCTGAAATATTTTTATTGAACTATTTAACATAGCCTCCATGGCCTTTTAATCACTATATGAAGACATTTATATTCTACATTTAGTAATTTTCACTTGTACCCTTGTAAGATGCACAGTAAGTGTGATCCCACCACCCACCCTCCCTCCACCCATCCTGCTCCATCCCCTCTTCTCCTTGCCCCCCACCCCATTTCTTGTTCTATAACTGGGTTTTAGACTTCATATGAAAGCTATATATTAGCTTCATAGTAGAGCTGAGTACATTGGATGCTTTTTCTTCCATTCTTGAGATACTTTGCTAAGAAGAATATGTTCCAGCTCCATCCATGTAAACACAAAAGAGGTAAAGTCTCCATCTTTCTTTAAGGCTGCATAGTATTCCATGGTATACATGTACCACTATTTATTAATC